>CAUYQU010073618.1:0-19145 GCA_963574635.1 Cheracebus regulus | reverse complement strand
AAAAAAAAAAAAAAAAAGCCAATAATATGTCACTCGACCAAACTGAGACTCTTAACCAGTTATCCTGAACTTTTTGTTGAAAAACATGGCCAATTTCCATCTTGTACAGAAACTGTGGCATAGAATGATTTTGAAACAGATTGATTGCATCAATTGATGTATGTGTGGAAAGTTGTAACTTTCAGTTTTCATGAGAGAAAACTCTCATTTGATGCTGGTTCTCTTCTGCGGAATACTGAGAGAGGGAGCAATGCCTACAATTTCTAAGTGCAGACCTGAGAACAGGCTGGCACAGCACATAGTGGATTCTGGGGTCACACCTGGATTTGAATCCTGCACCACCACTTTCTCTTTTTTTTAAGACAGGGTCTCACTCCGTCACCCAAGACAGAGTACAGTGGCTCACTGCAACCTTTGCCTCCCTGGTTCAAGCCATTCTCCTGCCTTAGACTCCTGAGAGGCTATGTCTTATCTACTCAATATCACTGCACCTGGCAAGCAATCAGCATTTGCTAGTTGTTAGAGACAGAATGCCTGTTCCTACGTACCACAAGGAATAATCAGTATTCAGACAAAAAGTTTTCTCAGCAAGGCAATTTTACTTTCTTCAGAAAGGGTACTATTGGTCAGCCATCTTGCCACAAGAGTATAATGAACAAAGGAAAGGCAGGGTATATTTATTCCTTATGCATTGGGTCCTTACTGCTGTTTCCTATCTGTTGTATCCAAATTGAGCCCGATTGGCTAACCACTTAAAACTTTCCTAAATCAGTAAAAGCAATGGAGAACAAAAGAAAAAGAGGAAGTCCAGATAAGGAAGGCAGAGGAAGTTGCTTGCAAACAGACTTAGAAAAATAATAACATAAATATCTTGGTTAAAGTACAAAGACATAGAATGTACTTATTCCTTTATATCTAACAGCTACATAGGATAGGGCTTCACAAAGTGTTACTAGCAAAAAGCAAGAAGACTTTGAAGAAAGTTACTCTTTAAAAGAGACTCTTGCTGGATGCAGTGGCTCACGCCTGTAATCCCAGCACTTTGGGAGGCCAAAGTGAGCTGATCGTGAAGTCAGGTATTCAAGACCAGCCTGACCAACATGGTGAAACCCTGTCTCTACTAAAAATACAAAAAATTAGCCAGGCATGTTGGCACGCACCTGCAGTCCCAGCTACTCAGGAGGCTGAGGCAGGAAAATAAGTTCCACCCGGGAGGCAGAGGTTGCAGTGAGCTGAGATCGCACCACTGCACTCCAGCATGGGGGACAGAGTGATACTCTATCTCAAAAAAAAAAAAAAAAGAAACTATTATTTCTAACATTTATTATTATTATTATTCTTTAAGAAGAAGGGAAACTTTGAAGAGAAACTTTTTATTTTCTACACTAGTTGAATGGACTAATATTAAGGAAACAGGTTAATTTGCCTTTTAAGATAAAATAATAAGTCCTATTCCTAGAGAAACAGAAGATGCAGGGATTAATTAGTTGACATTTTTAGCACTTTTTGGCAAAATAAGGTATGAAATATAATGCAAATCTAACAAAGGTGTTCCTTCTGTGCTTTATGGCACAAATAGTGGCTGAAATAATCAAATATTTAATTTATTTATTGACTTTTTTTCTTTTCATTTTTGAGACAGAGTCTGTCACCCAGGTGGAGTGCAGTGGCATGATCTTGGCTCACAGCAACCTCCACCTCCAGGGTTCAAGCAATTCTCCTGTCTCAGCCTCCTGAATAGCTGGGACTACAGGCACCCGCCACCATGCCCGGCTAATTTTTGTATATTTGGTAGAGACGGGGTTTCACCATACTGGCCAGGACAGTCTCAAACTCCTGACCTCGTGATCCACCCACTTTGGTCTCCCAAAGTGCTGGGATTACAGGCATGAGCCACCACTTCAGCCCAGATATTTAATTTAAATTCTGTTCTACAACATGATGCTATTCTTAGCTGTGTTCATTATACTCTTCCTTCTTTTTCTTCATTTCTTTTAGAAAGAATCGCACTCTGTCACCCAGGCTGGAGTGCAGTGGTGCAATCTCAGCTCACTGCCTCCACCCCCAGGTTCAAGCGATTCTTCTGCCTCGGCCTCCCAAATAGCTGGGATTAGAGGCACGCCACCATGCCCAGCTAATTTTTGTATTTATAGTACAGACAGGGCTTCACCATGTTGATCAGGCTGGTCGTGAACTCCTGACCTCTTTATCCGCCTGCCTCTGCCTCCCAAAGTGCTGGGATTACAGGTGTGAGCCACTGCACCGGGTCCTGTTTTCCCTCTTAATTCCGTGCCACCCTGCACTTGTTGGCACTGAATATTTCCATTTATCCTGGTCTTTTAGTCGAGCTTTGTTCTTTACTGCCAACCGTGAGAAGGCAGTGAAGGTAACAACGTGAGTTTGTATTTCTCGCTGATGAGGTCCCTGTTGAATCAGCTGGTGGCGTCCCAGCCGGACTCTCTGTGTGGACGTGCTGCCCCCTACTGGCCACGGGGACCCTCCACTCTCACTGTCAGGAAAACAAAAACTTGTGCTGAATGTAAAAAGCCCTGCATTTTGGAAGCCTTATAAAGCTAATAAACCAGGATTGTTTTCTTTGACTATTAGTTCCCTTTTCCCATTAAATCTCATTAAGACAAGAAAACAAATGTAAAGAGAAAAAATTGTGACTGTTTTCAGATGCAAATTGAGTAATGGAATGCTTACCTCTAAGCATCCTTGGCTGTTTGAAATAAAAGAAGCAACCCTGAATCTCTAGGCCAGAATTTAAGTTTGGTGTCTCCCTTGTGTTGGCAAGGATGTAAGAAAAGTCTTTCTCATCGATGCTGATGGGATTATGGAAAGGAATTAGACATCTTTCGATTTTAAAATGCACATTATAGAAATTCTAATTTTAAGAATTTCACCTGGCCGAGTACAGTGGCTCAGGCCTATAATCCTAGCACTTTGGGAGGCCGAGGTGGGTGGCTCATCTGAGGTAGGGAGTTCGAGACAAGCCTGGCCAACATGGTGAAACCCTGTCTCTCACTAAAAATACAAAAATGAGCCAAGCGTGGTGGCACATGCCTGTAATCTCAGCTACTCCGGAGGCTAAGACAGGAGAATCACTTGAACCCAGAAAGCAGTGGTTGCAGTGGTGGCGATCATGCCACTGCACTCCAATCTGAGTGACAGAGACGAGACTCTATCTCAAAAGACAAAACAAAAAAATTTAACCTACAGATAAACTTCTACAAATGCAGAATAATGTATGTTCAGGGATTTGTTGCAGTACTGTCATATCATGAAATATTACGAAGTCATTAAAAAGAGTAAAGGAACATAATCTATACTATAGGGGAAAATCCAAGATAAATTCTTAAGTGAAAAAAGCAAGACACATGGCAGTGTGTACAATATGGCACTTTGTGTTTAAAAAACCAGAACTTGCCAGGGGTGGCTCACACCTGTAATCCCAGCACTTTGGGAGACTGAGGCAGAAGGGTTGCTTGAGTCCAGGAGTTTGAGGCTGCAGTGAGCTAAGGTGGTGCCACGGCAACTCTGGCCTGGGCACAGAACGAGACCCTGTCTCAATAAATACATAAATAAAAAATTTGAAGAACAAATAACAAAAACCTGACAGAGAAAGTATTTCCAAAGGGATACACAAGAAATGGATAGTCTTGGCCACTGAGGAGAGAAACTGCGTGGCCAGGGCACAGAAGAGTGAGATGCACTTTTCATTATACGCTAGTTTGTACCATCACTCATTCACAGATAAAGTTATTTAAATAAGTTAATAAGTCAATATATTCTGTGGCCTTCACCTCCCCAACCCCTACAAAGTGAATATGTAGAAAGCAACTCTCTCTAGCCCCCAGGGCCTCAGGATCACCCTCCTCCCATCAATGGCTAGTTCTCAAACAGAAATTTGAGTTTACCTCAATTCATCCATCCTATGACAACTGTGAGACCAAATTCTCTCAGTCCAGATGGCACACACGAAAAATCTTTCAGTAAAAGTGAAGAAAAATGAAGAACCCAGCTGCAGAAAAAATAATGAGAAATCACTTGGCATCAAATCAGTTTCCACAGTTTGTTCTTCCTTCCGGAGCCTCCAGTTATAGAGGCTGTGAGGAAAGAAAGCCTCCAGTGGGCAGAGTTTGCCTCAGAGGATGGCCTGAGCTGGGTGGGCTCATCCCATGAAAAGCACCTTTCTGAGACCCCCTTGCCCCCGCCACCCCTGTGCAGGAGGCAGAGTCCAGGCCTAATTGGGGTAATTAAGTTCTGGTAGAAATGAAATCCCACTTCTGCCTCCCAGAAAAGAGTCTTCAGAGCACAAAAGTGCTACGTCATTTGCCATTTGCAGGCAGACCCTGAATGATCCTTTGCTGGGAAATAATGAAATTGGAAGAGCAGAAAAGTGTATGTATATTTTATACCCATATTATTTATAGTCTTATTTCCACGTCTATTTGTTTTCTCAAGTCTTTTGCCTTCTGTTGGATTTAAAGCAGGAGCATCCCTATGCTGTGAGAGATTAGTAAGATTTTAAATGACCCAAATTGGATTAAATATTTTTATAAATCAAAAGAACATTATACAACACAATGGCATACTTTTTTTTTTTTTTTTTTTTTTTTTTGATACAGAGTCTCGCTCTGTCGCCTAGGCTGGAGGGCAGTGGCATGATCTCAGCTCACGGTGAAACCTCCGCCTCTTGGGTTCAAGTGATTCTCCTGTCTCAGCCTCCTGAGTAGGTGGGATTACAGGCGTGTGCCACCATGCCCAGCTAAATTTTTTTGTATTTTTAGGAGAGATGAGGTTTCTTGGTGTTAACCAAGATGGTCTCAATCTCCTGAACTCGTGATCCACCCGCCTCAGCCTCCCATAGTGCTGGGATTACAGACGTGAGCCTCCATGCCCGGCCTCACGAGCCCGGCTAATGATACACTTAATGAAACGTTACACTGAGCCTGAAACAGGGATCACATTTTCAGACTTTGTGAAATCCTTTCTCCAATCTGTTAACATACTTGTTCCAAGATTCCACTCAATAAATATCTAAAGCAGATGCTGGCTGACATCTTATTCAATATGGTTTGAAGATGTCACTCTCAGGAAAAAGCATTCTGTAATAGCCATTAAGAGGAGAGCATATGAATTTAATTAGCTAGGTTGAATAAGGACTTCTCTGTTGCCAACCATATATTTGTATGTAGCTCTCAGAGTTAAAAAAGAAAAAACTTGGCCAGGCATGGTAGCTCACGCCTTTAATTCCAGCACTTTGGGAGGCCAAGGCAAGGAGGAGCACTGAAGGCCAGGAGTTTGAGACCAGCCTTGGGAACATAGTAAAACCCTTTAAAAAAGAAAAAACTTTCTCTCAACATTCTTTTTGGCTCACTGCAAACTCCGCCTCCCAGATTCAAGTGATTCTCCTGTCTCAGCCTCTCAAGTAACTGGGATTACAGGCATATGCTACCATGCCGGGCTCATTTTTTTGTATTTTTAATAGAGACAGGGTTTCATCATGTTGACCAGGCTGGTCTCAAACTCCTGACCTCAGGTGATCCACCCACCTTGGCCTCCCAAAGTGCTGGGATTACAGGTGGGAGCCACCACACCCGGCCTTCAATAGTCTTTTATATATTTTTTCTTGTTCATATTATAAAAGTAATACACGTGCAGTATAGAAAAATTTGGGCTGGATGTGGTGGCTTACGGTTGTAATCCGAGTACTTTGGGGGCCAAGGCAGGAGCATTCCTTGAGTCTGGGAGTTCAAGACCAGCCTGGGCTACATAAGGAGACCCTATCTCTATGGAAAAAATTTAAAATTAGCTGCGTTGGTCTCACATGTCTGTGGTTGGGAGGCTGAGGCAGGAGGATTGCTTGAGCACAGAACGTTAAGGCTGCAGTGAGCCGTGATCATGCCACAGCACTACAGCCTGGGCAACAGAGTGAGACCCCATCTCAAAAAAAAAAAAACGGAAAAAGGAAAAAAAGAAAAAAATTTGGAAAATGCAAAAAAGCATAATAAAAATATTAAAATTGCCAGGCACGGTGGCTGTCATCTGTAGTCCCAGCACTTTGGGAGGCTGAGGCAGGCGGATCACAAGGTCAGGAGCTCAAGAACATCTTGGCCAACATGGTGAAACCCCATCTCTTCAAAAAATACAAAAATTAGCCAGGCATGGTGGCACTTGCCTGTAGTCCCAGCTACTTGGGAGGCTGAGTCAGGAGAATAGCTTGAACCAGGGAGGCAGAGGTTGCAGTGAGCCAAGATCGCACCACTGCACTCCAGCCTGGGCAACAAGAGCGAAACTCTGTCTGAACAAAAAAAATTAGCTGGGTATGGTAGCGCATTCCTGTAATCTCAGCTACTCAGGAGGCTGAGAGCCGTAGAATCGCTAAAACTAGGGGGCGAAGGTTGCAGTGAGCCAAGGTCACACCACTGCACACCAGCCTGGGCGACAGAGCAAGACTCCGTCTCAAAAAAAAAAAAATTAAAATTACCCATAGCCAGGCTGGGGGTGGTAGTCTATGCCTGTAAGTCTAGCACTTTGGGATGCTGAGGTGGGAAGATTGGTTAAGCCCAGGAGTTCAAGACCAGCTTGGGCAACATAGCAAGATCACCATCCGGAGTAAAATAAATAAATCAATAAGGATAAATTTTTGAAAAATAAAATAAAATTACCTATAGCCCACTAATCAGAGGCAATTACTAATAACATTTTAAAATATGTTCTTTTCACATATATAAAGAGAAAGAGAGTTTGCTTATTTATTTTGCTGAATTAGGAGCAAATGTACATGTTTTCTTATTTATGTATTTGTTATTTTATTTTATCTTTTTGAGACAGAGTCTCACTTTGTCACCCAGGCTGAAGTGCAGTGGTATGATCTCAGCTCACTGCAGCCCCAACCTCCTGGGTTCAAACTATCCTTCTGGCTCAGCCCCCCAAGTATCTGGGACTACAGGTTTGCACCTTACAGGCATAAGCCACCAAGCCAGGCCCATAAAGTTTTCTATCTTGTTTTTTTGTTGTTGTTTGTTTTTTGTTTTGTTTTATTTTTAACACAATAGAAAATATTTTTAAAAAATCACAAAATTAGTGGTCACAATCCTGCAAACTTAACAAAATATCTAGGATGACTTATGCAGGTGATCAGCCAGGATTTCTGCAAGAGCCAGATCCAACCTGGTTCTGGTCCTGGCTTCAGTTTGAGGCCCCTGGTGATATTTATCTGCACCACATATCAATGGAGGCGATTCAGGGTTCAGGACCTCCAGGACCACAGTGGCAAGGCTTGGAATCTCTTGGACCTAGGAGAACCCTAGGGCAGAACTCCCGCTTCCTTGCTTTTGAGAAGGGATTTCTGTTTCCGACTCGCCTCGTCCTCTTTCTGCATTCCCCAGATCCTGGAAGATAAGAGCTTTCTTTAGTGCACCCCATTAGAGAAGGGGCTCTGGTGAGGATGATAGCCAATCTAAATTTGCATTATCTTAGGAAAAGTTTTTGCCAGATTTTACCGTATTTTTATCGGTCATTACATGTTTTTCAAAGACACTGTTTATAATGACTATACAATAGTCTTTCTAATTGGACAGTTGCTCGTATTGTAAATAATCTCTTAAGAAATATTATTATATACATGTTTTGCTTTTATATCTGGTTATTTTTTTAGAATACACTTCTAAGGTTGAGGCTGCAGTGAGGCAAGATTACACCACTGTGCTTCAGCCTGGGTGACAATGTGAGATCCTGTCTCAAAAAGATAAAAATAAATAGAGCAGGCACAGTGGCTCACGCCTGTAATCCCAGCACTTTGAAGGGCCTAGGCAGGTGGATCACCTGAGGTCAGAAGTTCAAGACCAGCCTGGCCAACATGGTGAAACCCAATCTCCACTAAAAATACAAAAATTAGCTCACTATGGTGGTGCTCACCTGTACTCCCAGCTACTTGGGCTGCTGAGGCAGGAGAATTGCTTGCACCTGGGAGGCAGAGGTTTCCGTGAGCTGAGACTGCGCCACTGCACTCCAGCCTGGGCAACAGAGTGAGACTCCATCTCAAAAAAATAAATTAATTAAATAAAAATAATAATAACAAATAAATTAGGAAGTTTTTGTACATTGGAAGTCTGGGTCTTGAAGTAACTGCCAAATTGTCCTCCAGAAATGTACTCATAACAGCAGTGTGGAATATTGTCTAATTTACAAGCCTTTGCTAACTATGTGAATTCTAGTGCAAAATATATTTTTTAAATTTCATGGGAGAAAAAGATTTCATTTTTATTTTTATTTATTTATTATTTATTTATTTGAGACAGAGTCTTGTTCTGTCTCCCAGGCTGGAGGGCAGTGGTGCAATAAAGATTTCACTTTTAATTGTATTTTTACTGTCAATGAAATTAACCTTTTTTCCAGAGATTTATTGGCCATTTGGATTCTCCTTATGTGAAGCAAATTGTTTTTCATAAATTTTGCCTGTCTATAGGAGTGACACATGTCAAGAGTGTACTCAGGGTAAGGAGAAACTAGACCCAGACGTCTCTTGGTTACATCAATAGAGCCTAATCATGCAAAGGATGTAGAATCAATTGGTGACAACACATACACACACACACACACACACACACACACACACACACACACACACACACACACACACACAGATGTAGAATCAAGTCAGTGCAGTCCAGCTCAAAGCAGACAGAGATGCAATATTTTCCAGGAGAGTCAGAACACATTTCCAGGTCCTGAAATCTTCACTGGGCAGATGATAAAATCTGTGTGCATGAAGGTGAGATCAGAATATCTAGAAGTCTACTGGTCTCTATACCCAGTCTTAGGTACATAGGCTAAAACAGTTCTGCATGTAAACTCCTCTGAATATGTACTGGAACTTGGCTGGGCCAGGAGCACCTCTTCAGTTTTGAAATTTTACAATAAACGGTTTGATTACAGAATATGGTACCCTGAGACATGAACTCAGTCCTCTTAACTACTTTAAAAAATTGTTTTAAATGCTGTATCCTGGTTTGTTTGTATTTTTTTGGTTTTATTTAATTTTTGAGACTAGGTCTCACTTTGTCACCCAGGCTGTAGTGCAGTAGGCCAGTCACGGCTTACTGCAACTGCTGCCCCCAGGCTCAACCAAGCCTCCCACCACAGTCTCTCGAGTAGCTAGGACTACAGGCATGTGCCACGACACAGGGCTAATTTTTGTACTTTTTGTAGAGATGGAGTTTCATGACGTTGCCCAGACTGGTCTTGAACTCCTGAGCTCAAAGGATACACCCACCTCAGACTCCCAAAGTGCTGAAACCACAGGTATGAGCCATGGGCACCTGGCCTTTAATCCCTTCAAGAAATATGTTTGTCAGGGCTGGGTCCGTGGCTCATGCCTGTAATCCCAGCACTTTGGGAGCCAAAGTGTGAGGATTGCTTGAGCTTAGGAGTTTGAGACCAGCTTGGAAAACACAGCAAAACCTCCTCTCCACTAAAAATAAAAAAAAATAATAATTTTTTTAAATTAGCCACGTGTGGTGGATGTGCTTTGTAGTCCCAGCTACTTGAGAGGCTGATGTGGGGGAGGATCACTGGAGCCCAGGAGGTCCTGAGCCATGATCGGGCAACTGCACACCAGCCTGGGCAACAGAGCGAGACTCTGTCTCAAAAAACAAAACAAAACAAAAACCCATGTTATTGGACACTGGGAACTGCTTGAGGAAGGAGGAGGAGGAGGAGGGGTGGGGTTTGGATCCTATGGGATGATATGCTGACTACCTTGGTGACGGGATCATTTGTATGCCAATCCTCAGCAAAAGCAGTTTACCCAAGTAACAAACCTGCCCACTTATCCCCTGAACCTAATATTAAAATAGAAAAGAAAGATGTTTGAAATCCACTGGCTAAGAGGGAAAAAATAAAAGGATAAAAATAAATAAAAAGGAAAGAAAAGAAAGAAACGTGTTCGGGCACAGTGGCTCATGCCTATAAACCCAGCACTTTGGGAGACCGAGGCAGGTGGATCACCTGAGGTCAGGAGTTCAAGACCAGCCTTACCAACATGGTGAAACTCCGTCTTTGCTGGGCATGGTGGCTCGTGCCTGTAATCCCAGCACTTTGGGAGGCTGAGGCAGGCAGATCACAAGGTCAGGAAATCGAGGCCATCCTGGCTAACATGGTGAAACCCCATCTCTACTAAAAATACAAAAAGTTAGCCAGGTGTAGTGGCATGCACCTGTAGTCCCAGCTACTCAGGAGACTAAGGCAGGAGAATCGTTTGAACCCAGGAGGCAGAGGTTGCAATTAGCTGAGATCAAGCCATTGAACTCCATCCTGGGCGACAAAGCCAGACTCTGTCTCAAAAAAAAGAAAAAAAAGAAACCCTGTCTCTACTAAAAATACAAAATTAGCCAGGTGCATTGGTGCATGCCTGTAATCCCACCTACTTGAGAGGCTAAAGCAGGAGAATCACTTGAACCTGGGAGGCAGAGGTTGCAGTGAGCCGAGATTTTGCCATTGCACTCCAGCCTGGGAGAAACTCTGACTCAAAAAAAAAAGAAAAAAGAAAAAGAAAAAAGAAACCTATTTGTGAAAGATTCATCTGGGTGAAGATCTTGCACATCTGACTGTCCAGAGTCAAACTAAAGGTGAGGACTGCCAAACAGTTCCCAGTGTGCCACTCTACAAGGGGCCTAAAGCACCTCTAGAAATAAGATGAAGACAATATTTTCCTTAAAATTCTTCCTTCTTGAGAATTCTGTATGTGGTGTGAAGGGATGTTTGATACATACTTAGGAAAGTACTTGGATGAGGTAATATCAAACAGTATTGTTTTGTTGTTATTTGTTTTGTTTTGCTGGCTAAATTGCTTGAGACAATAGGGAAGATACTGAGTGGTGTTGCTGCTGGAAGTTCCTCACTCTTCCCTAAACTTCTCAAACTCTCCTTTAAAGAAAGATACATGCGGGTGTGGTGGCTCACACCTGTAATCCCAGCACTTTGGGAGGCCAAAGTGGGCCTATCACCTGAAGTCAGGAGTTCCAGACTAGCCTAGCCAACATGGTGAAACCCTGTCTCTACTAAAAATACAAAAATTAGCCAGGCTTGGTGGTGTGCACCTGTAATCCTAGCTACTCTGAAGGCTAAGGTAGGAGAATCGCTTGAACCCAAGAGGTGGAGGTGGCAGTGAGCAGGGATTGCGCCATTGCACTGCAGCCTAGGCAATAGAGTGAGACTCCATCTCAAAAAAATGAATGGACAAATAATGAAAGATACACATATTTTAAACTACCAATTTAAATGTAAAGGCGAAACAACTAGTCACCCGTCCCTGAACACCCAAGTGTCTCCGTTAAAATTATTCTCAACACCTTTTTTCTGTTCTAACACACTGAAGGGTTGTAGCAACCTATATTAGCATCAAGTGCTTTGGACAGCAGCAATTCCCAGGGGACTGGGGTAGTGGGGTCATGTGTGAAAGAGTCCTCTAGAATTTAGAGTCGCTAGTCATGCCACTACAGCTTTATTCATTAGCCACAAAGGATGTAACATAAGCTGTGGAGCATTAATCAGTAAAAGGCAAACATATGACACAATGCATAAAGAAATAATTCAAAATAATTAGCATGTATTCCCTGAATGTGTAGCTGCTGTAGCAAATAAGGAAATTCAGAATTTCCTGCTTACTTTGCAATTGTTTTTTTTTCCCCTTTAATTGCATCTGACACCTGCTGTTAATTTGAAACAAATTAAACCCTGAAGGCAGTATTCAAAAGTAAGAAGACTGCAGATTTCACCTTTGGGCAAAAAATTATACAACAGCTTCACCCAACTTAAAAAAGAGTGAAACATTCTTTTCCAGAGTGGTAGAGTATTTTCTGCTTGTATGGCATGCCCTAGTAAGGAGAGGATAATGCTAAGGATGTGATAGCCAACTCCCTTTAGTATGCTGGGCTACATAAGCTACATGAAATTCTTGTCTCCTTGGAGATCTATACCAGTGTTGCCAATAGAAATACAATGCAAACCACAGATTTTAAATGTTAATTTGCAGCCAGGAGCAGTGACTCATACCTGTAATCCCAGCACTTTGGGAGGCCGGGGCGGGGGTATCACCTGAGGTCAGGAGTTTGAGACCAGCCTGGCCAACATGGCAAAACCCCGTCTCTACTAAAATACAAAAAATTAGCCACGTATGGTGGTGCACACCTATAATCCCGGCTATTCGTGAAGCTGAGGCTGGAGAATCGCTTGAACCTGGGAGGCGAAGGTTTCAGTGAGCCGAGATTGCACTCCAGCCTGGGTAAGAAGAGTGAAACTCCATCTCCAAAAGAAAAAAAGACTAAAAATAAAATTTTTAAATTAAAAAAAAATTTTTTTTTAATGAGAGAGTTTTCTTTTTTTTTTTTTTTAAGAGATGGGGTTTCACCATGTTGGTCAGGCTGATCTTGAACTCCTGACGTTGTGATCTGCCCACCTCAGCCTCCCAAAGTGCTGGGATTACAGGCATGAGCCACCATGCCCAGCCTTAAATGAGAGAATTTTCTAAGAAGATGGAAGCTACAATCATATGTAACATAATTATGAAAGTGATATCCCATCGTCTTTGTCATATTCTATTGATTAGAAGCAAATCGCCAGTCCTGCCCACACACAGGGGAAGGAGATTCCACAGGGCTGTGAATACCAGAAGGTAGGAATTATCAGGAGTCATTTTAGAGTCTGTCTACCATACATATTAAGTCTTTGAGATCTACAGTTCTGTGTGTTCTCCATTTACAGCGTATCTCAAGGCAGAGCAGCCACATTTCAAGTACTCAAAAGCCACTGGCTAGTGGCTGCCATATTGAACAGTATTATTCTGTATCAACCAAACCCAGAGATCTGGGGAATTACAGGATACCCAAACACTGGTGTTAGCAATCATGTGTCTCTATAGAGAATTCAATCACAAAAGAACTAGAAGCATAAAGGTATAGTAGGTTAAGAACATTTTGTTACTTCTTGTTGTTGTTGTTTGTTTTGTTTATTTGTGAAACAGCATCTCGCTCTGTCACCCAGGCTGGAGTGCAGAGACACGATCTTGGCTCACTGCAACCTCCACCTCCCAGGCTCAAGTGATCCTCCCTCCTCAGCCCCCCGAGTAGCTAAGACTACAGATGCCTACCACCATACCTGGCGAATTTTTGTATTTTTTGTAGAGACGAAGTCTCTCTATATTTCTCAGGCTTGTCTTGAACTCCTGGGCTCAAGAGATCCACCTGTTTTGGCCTCCCAAAGTGCTAGAATTACAGATGTGAGCCACCATACCCAGCCTTGTCATTTCCAATAAAGAATGTATTGATATTATTTTAAATCTGGATCCTCAAAGCAAGTAAAGGCTGGAAAATAGGATTTGCATTTATTTTTACAATTTTACTTAATACTTGCCCTGGCTTAACGGGCAAGTCCTATAGGCTGAGAGAAATAGTTAAATAAAGGCCATTTACAGAAGGGTCAGGTGACTATAACATCAGAGGGCTCCCAGGAAGCTATCTTGGTAAATACTCTTACACCTTTCCCTTTGACTCATAGCAGGACCACTCTGGGCCAGTCAACAGAAAGAATCCATCCTGTTCCCTGCATGCCATTTCACCAGTAACAGGAGGCTCAGATGGGGATATTTTTCAAGCAATTCTCCAGTTTCCCAGTTGACTGCTTATGTGAGAAACCCCTTTGGAGGGAGGATCTGACCCCTGAGCATGACTGGCAGCCTGAAGAGGAGTCTACAGATGGACCCCATTCCTCACTAAAACCTGAGTATCCCCCCATGAAGCCAGTGGCTCACTCCAATTCTTCCCAGCTCTTCCTGTACCACCCCAAACTCAATTCAAATATTGGCTGGGTGTGGTGGCTAACGCCAATAATCCCAACAATTTAGGAGGTCAAGGCGGGCAGATTGCTTGAGCCCAGGAGTTCAAAACCAGCCTGGGCAACATGGTAAAGCCCTGTCTCTATTTAAAAAGAATAAATAAATAAATAAAATTTAAAAATTAAAAAAAACCACAAGTACTAATTACATATGCAGGTGTGCGCTTGCTTCAGTCGTCCACATGACATATTCATGTATCTCTTTTCATGCTTTCTCCTGTCCCCTCTCTAAGGACAGCCCAAAACCTACACCAATTTCTCACCAGAATTTCCAGCTCCACATCACCACCTGCCTCCTGGGTGTTTCTTTCTGAATATTCCACTTTTATCTTCAGTAATTTTTTATTTGTCTTAGAGCCTCAGATGTGGCCATCCTGGGTACAACATGGCATATCACTTTTTTTTTTTTTTTTTTGAAACAGAGTTTTGCTCTTGGTTGCCCAGGCTGGAGTGCAGTGGCACAATCTTGGCTCACCATAATCTCTGCCTCCTGGGTTCAAGCAATTCTCCTGCCTCAGCCTCCTGAGTAGCTGGGATTACAGGCATGCACACCATGCCCAGCTAATTTTGTATTTTTAGTAGAGATGGGGTTTCACCATGTTAGTCAGGCTGGTCTCAAACTCCCGACCTCAGGTGATCCACCCACCTCAGCCTCCCAAAGTGCTGGGATTACAGGTGTGAGGCACCGTACTTGGCCAACATGGCGTATCATTTCTGTCTCACCGAAAACCTACAGGAACAAGCAGACCTGAGCTCAGATTTCAGCTCAGCCACTTCCACCGCAGACTTGCCTTTTTGAGCCTCCTATAAAATGAAAATGATCATATTTATCCTGGAGACTGTAACAAGGTGTGAATATGGGAGTCCTTTCTGTCTCTATTTCAAATGAAGCTCAAGAGGCTTCAACAAAACAAGTTCTCCAGTTCCAAAGCGGGGTACCAGGCGCCCCCTGCAGGAACTACAGAGCAGGGTGCTTTCCCTTCCCCCAGTCCAGTGAGAGGTGCTTTTAGAGGAACACCAGCAGAGACAGGCTTGAGCCACCATGCCCGGCCAATGACTCTTTTAACTGTACAACTTTCCTGCTTTACAGCTAGATAAGGCCAAGGACACATGAAGTTAGACAATGAAAAGAGTCAGACCTTATCTGCACTTCTGTCTGCTGTTGTAGGCTCCCCTCTTACATAATTAAAATTCTGAATTTACCAAGGTTTTCACCAAAAGTAAAAGTTGCTAAGAGTTAACAGTGTGCTGGGCACAGTGGCTCATGCCTGTAATCTCTGTTGCCCAGGCTGGAGTGCAATGGCATGATCACCACTCACTACAACCTCCACCTCCTGGGTTCAAGCGATTCTCCTGCCTCAGTCTTCTGAGTAGCTGGGACTACAGCTGCATGCTACCACACCCAAATAATTTTTTGTATTTTTAGTAGAGATGGGGTTTCACCATGCTGACTAGGCTGGTCTCGAACTCCTGACCTCATGATCCACCTCCTTCCGCCTCCCAAAGTACTTGGATTACAGGCATGAGCCACCATGCCTGGCCTGACAGATATTCTTAAATGCAAGTTTTTGATAATTTAGCAAATTGAAACATTAGAGGAAAAAACTTTCAGGACTCATCGAGGGCTGAAATATTTATGAATATCAATCAGAAGTTAACTGCATGAACTAAGCTGAAGAAGTCGAAAGTAATTTTTTTAACTTTGCTTAAAATGTTGCTGGTCCTTTGTTTTGTTTTTCAGAGTCAAGGGAACTTTTCAGCTAATTACAGCTTTTAATTATTCACTCCTGTGAACACAATTTGGAGCATATTTGTTTCTCTCTACCTGATTTCTCCATAATTTGAAACTATTTGTATTCATAACTTATATATAGTTATCTGCATAAGTGCAATAAGAATCTGTTTTCTGGCCGGGTGCAGTGGCTCATGCCTATAATCCCAGCACTTTGGGAGGCCAAGGCAGGCGAATCACAAGGTCAGGAGTACGAGACCAGCATAACAAACACGGCGAGACTCTGTCTCTACTAAAAATACAAAATTTAGCCAGGTGTGGTGGTGTGCGCCTGTAGTCCCAGCTACAAGGGAGGCTGAGGCAGGAGAATCGCTTTAACTCAGGAGGCAGAGGTTGCAGGGAGCCAAGATTGTGCCACTGCACTCCAGCCTAGGCAACAGAGTGAGACTCCATCTCAAAAAAAAAAAAAGAAAGAAAGAAAGAAAGAAAAAATTTGACTTGCAGACCCAGTAAAAGCCCCTGAGGAACTGGCCTCAAACCTTATCTACAAAGGTCACTGGACAAGGTTTCTGACCTGTGGTAAGTAACGAATGTCACTTTCTTACAGGTCCAGGAGCTCCAAGTTATCTAGGGACCTCAAGAGGAGAGGAATTTATTCAACTCATAGGTATTTGGGGTAACAAACCCATTGCAGGGCTCAACTTTAAAAAAAACTCTTATCTGGGATTCCTTCTGTGGAACAGAGTTCCATAATAGCCCATTTAAAAAGAGTTTATGTGGAAAATAATTATTCTTGTTGCACTTTTCACCAATAATCAGGCCAAGTATAATAAAGCAAATTGGTCTTATCATGATTTGTCTTGCCTGGCCAACATGGTGAAACCCCATCTCTACAAGAGGAATGAGTAATGTAAAAATCTGGATCAATATTCTAATCCTGGACATGTATTGGAATCATCTAGCAACCCCATATCAGCTTGGTTCCAATAGTTGCCCAGTTCATGGAAAGCCTTCTAATTTAGTTTACTTAGGATAATTTTTCTTATTTTGTTTTACCCTTGTGGAATATATTTCTTTTGTACTCCTTGAGTAGGAATGCAGGATAAGCTTATTGAATGCTTTCTTTTCTTTATTTCTTTTTTGTGTTGTTGGGACAGAGCTTCACTCTTGTTGCCCAAGCTGGAGTGCAGTGGCGCCATATTGGATCACTGCAACCTCCGCCTCCCGGGTTCAAGAGATTCTCCTGCCTCAGCTTCCCAAGTAGCTGGGATTACAGGCATGCACCACCAAGCCTGGCTAATTTTTTGTATTTTTAGTAGAAACAGGCTTTCACCATGTTGGCCAGGCTAGTCTCAAACTCCTGATCTCAGGTGATCTACCCACCTTGGCCTCCCAAAGTGCTGGGATTACAGACGTGAACCACCGCGCCTGACCAAGGGTTCTCTTATAAAAGGGAGTGAGGAAATGTCATAGGCATTTAAACCAGAATAATTCTATCTTGAATAGGAACTGGGTAAAATAAGGCTGAGAACTACTGGGCTGTATGACCAGACAGTTGGGCATTCTAACTCACAGGATGAGATAGAAGTTTGGCACAAAGTACAAGTCATAAAGACCTTGCCAATAAAACAGGCCAGGTACAGTGGCTTGCTCCTGTAATCCCAGCACTTTGGGAAGCCAAGGTGGGCGGATCACTTGAGATCAGGAGTTCAAGACCAGCCTGGCCAACATGGTGAAACCCCATCTCTACTAAAAATAAAAAAATTAGCCGGGCATGGTAGTGTGTGCCTGTAATTTTAGCTACTCAGGAGGCTGAGGCAGGAGAATCACTTGAACCCAGGAGGCAGAGGTCGCAGTGAGCTAAGATCATGCTACTGGACTGCAGCCTTGATGCCACAGCAAGACTCTATCTCAAAAAAAAAAAAAAGAAAGAAAGAAAAAACAAGTTGCAGTAAAGAAGCTAGATAAAACCCACCAAAACCAAGATAGTGTGAGAGTGACCTCCAGTCATCCTCACCACTGCACTGCCACCTGCGCCATGACAGTTTACAAATGCCATGACAATGTCATGTATTTTTAGTAGAGACAAGGTTTCTCCATGTTGGCCAGGCTGGTCTCAAACTCCTGACCTCAGGTGATCCACCGCCCCACCCCCGGGCCTCCCAAAGTGCTGGCATTGCAGGCGTGAGCCACCAAGCCCAGCCTCACCCTGAATTCTTTCTTGCATGAGATCCAAGAACCCTCTCTTGGGGTCTGGATGGAGACCTCGTTCCTGTAACACACCCACTCTGTGGCTTATACCGTTCAGGCCTCAGGGAAATGCTTCTCCACATCTCTTGTCCTATGTCCTCAAAACAGAAGTACCTGGCTACAAACACCAGGTCACTTGGTAGGTTGTGCCACTGCCAAAGTTGAACACGGACATTGCTTTGGGTTGTGGGAAGAATAGGAATTATGTAAAAAAAAATTAGATCAGAGAAAAACAGAATGATTTAACTTGGCAATCTTTCCTCTCGGACACTGGGAAGGCAGTAGGTTCTTACATAATGGGCTCTAATCTTCCAGTGGGCTGAAGGTCCATTTTCTTCCTCCTTTTCATGTTCTGATTTGTGGTTCTGCTGGTTTTCAGGACTTAGAGTGGCATCCAATACAACTGCCTGTGGCTGCCGAGGAACATTGTGCAGTTTGTTATAACATGTGAGCCACTACGCCCAGCCAGTATTTGACCTTCCTTCCTTCCTCCATCCTTCCTTCCTTCCTTTCCTTTCTTCTCTTTCTTCCCTTCCTTCCCTCCCTTCCCTCTCTCCCTTCCGTCTCCTCCCTCCCTCTTTTCCCTCCCTCCCTCCTTCCCTCCCTCCCTCCTTCCTTCCTCCCTTCCTTCCTCCCTTCTTTCCTCTCCCCTTCCCTACCTTTCTCCCTCCCTCCCTCTTCCCTTCTTTCTACCTTTCCTTCTTCCCTCTCACTCCTCTTACCTTTCCCACTGCCTTTTCTTTCTCTCCTCTGACGATGTCTTTCTCCTACATTTTTGCTTTCCACCTCCTTCTTTCTTTTATTCTCCAAACATTTATGGCTGCACATTATGTACCAACCCTCAATAGGTTCTGGGAGGACAAATATCATAGTGCTTGGCCCTGCCGCCGAGAAGCTCACAACCCATTGAGGACATCTGCACACTGGGATGAGTCTATGACAATTAATGACAATAGACTGTGTTAAGTACAGCACTGTAAAAGCACACAAATTACTAATAATGCAGAAGAAAGAGCCATTAATTTCCACCTGACCCATTTTGGGAAAATGTAGCTGAGGAGCTGCCATTTAAAAAATTTAGTTGCTCATTCTTGCTGCTTATGCTTCTGAGAAAAAGGTTTAATGTCTCTAGGTCTGATTGGAAATCATTATTTCCAACCAGAGGGAGGGAAGGGGAGGGGAGGGAAGGGGAGGGGAGGGAAGGGGAGCGGAAGGGAAGGGGAGCGGAAGGGAAGGGGAGCGGAAGGGAGGGGAGGGGAGGGGG
>CAUYQU010073614.1:0-14117 GCA_963574635.1 Cheracebus regulus | reverse complement strand
TGTCCTGGGTTTTGTGTGTGGGGTGGGGTGGGGGTGGAGGGTGGGGACAGTGTCCGGGGTTTTGTGTTGGGTGGGGTGGTGGTGGAGGGTGGGCAGTGTCCTGAGTTTTTGTGTGTGGGGTGGGGTGGGGGTGGAGGGTGGGGGCAGTGTCTTGGGTTTTTGTGTGTGGGGTGGGGGGGTGGTGGAGGGTGGGGGCAGTGTTGTTCCCAGTTATTTCCTTTTTGTTTTGCTTTTTGATGTTCGGGTTGCAATCTTTCACAATAATTTGCTTCAGAGCTATCTGGCTTTTCCCTGACTCCGTCTGCACTAGTGCCATCACACAGGCCCAGATCCCTTAGTATTTAGTGTGCCACTTACTGTTGGCAACTTTGTTTCTGTTTAATATTTAAAGAAAGGATTTTCAGGCCTGGCACAGTGGCTCATGCCTGTAATCCCAGCACTTTGGGAGACCAAGGCAGGCGGATCACTTGCGTTCTGGAGTTTGAGACCAGCCTGGGCAACATGGCCAAACTCCGTCTCTACTAAAAACAGAAGAATTAGCTGGGGTGGTGTGTGCACCTGTACTCCCAGCTACGTGGTGTGCGTGGGGGGCGCCGAGGCAGAGGATTGCTTGGGCTTGGGAAGTTTAGGCTGCAGTGAGCCATGTTCCTGCCACTGTGCTCCAGCCTGGGTGACACAGCAAGGCCGTGTCTGAAAAAAGGAAAGGATTTTCATATTAGTGTTTTTAGTTGTAAAAGTTGTACATATTCATGCTATTTTCATCTTATTTATAAATTAAGCAAATTTAAATTGTTAATCTACTTTTTAAAAATGGGCTTTATTTTTAGAGCACTTTGAAGTATACAGTAAAACTGAGCTCCTCCCTCTCCCGGAGGTTCCCCTATTATCAACGTCTTTCCCCCTCCCCGTCCTGAAGGTTCCCCTATTATCAGCGTCTTGCGTCAGTGTGGTCACAACTGGCCAGTGAATGTCGTTGCACTGTTATTAATAAGTGTCCGTAGTTAACGCCGGGCTCCCTCTGTGTTGTAGTGTCTGTGGGCTTTGACAAAGGCATTGACTTACGCGTCACGTGGCTTCACTGCCTTAAAACAGCTCTGGGCTTCACCTGTTCCTCTCTCCTTTCTCCCCAACTAACCCTGACAACCACTGTTTTATGTTTTATTTTTTACTGTTTCTATAGCTTTGCCTTTCCCAGAATGTTGTATAGGTGGAGTCATACAGTACGTATGTTTTTCAGATGGGGTTCTTTCGTGCAGTAATATGCATTTAAGGTTCCCCCATATCTTTTTATAGCTTGAGCAGATCATTTCCTTTTATTGCTGTGTAATATTCCATTGTGTAGGTGCCACAGTTTGTTTATCCATTCACCTATGAAGGACAGCTTAGGTGCTTCCAAGTTTTGGCAGTGATGAGTAAAGTTAATAGAAGCATTTGTATGCAGGTTTTTGTATGGAGATAAGTTTTCATCCCATTTGGATAAATACTAAGGAGCATGATTGCTAGATTGTGTGGTAAGAAAATGTTTAGTTTTATAAGAGACTGCCAAGTACCTGCGCCATTGTGCATTCTTGCCAGCAGTGAATGAGTTTCTGTTGTGCCACGTCCTCACCAGCATTTCGTGTTGTCAGTGTGTTGAATGTTAGCCACACTAATAGGTGTGACGTGACATCTGATTGTTTTAATTTCAGTTCCCTAATGGCATATGCTATTGAGCACTACTCCCCAGGTTTTGGGGTGTTTGTTCTAATCCAGTATCTGAATTGGCCATTTCTCCTTGCAGTCCAACATTTTGCCTCATGTATTTGGGTGTTCTGTTGTTTGGTGCAAACACAGTGATGACTGTTACGTCTTCCTGGGGAGCTGACTGCTTTATCACCTAATGCCTCTCCTTCTCCCTTCACCCTCTTTGTTCGCTGGTTCTCTGATGATTCTGGAATTTGATCTCAAGGAAACTTTGCTGAATGAACACTTGCCATGTGAACATTTTAAGTTTATAAAAAAGAGTATCTTTGGTTTTTCTTTCTTTGTAAGTATCAAGATACACAATTTTGATCTCACATCCTTTTCCCCAGAAACATCTATAGGTTTGATTGTTTACTGAAGAAGAGAAATTCAAAATATAATTTTATCTGAAAGTCAGCTTACCCTCGTCTGATCTCTTTGTTCAAGATTCTTTCCCTTACAGTTTTTTTTAACCAGATTGTATATTGATACGTTTTCGTTCTCCCTTTTTAGTAGGATATAGACATGCCAGCTCTGTGCTGTCTTCTCTGAGCTGTAGCTCTGTTGCTGTATTTGAGATGTGTGTTCGTCTCCATTAGGGACTCCCATTGTTCACAACTTGGGAATCTGTGCTGTGTCTTTCGCGTTTATCACCCTCACTTATTTTCTTGATTTTATTTTTATATTTTCTTGATATTTTGGATATATTTTATAAAATAATTGTAACTTACCAAATTTTCCCTTTTTTCAGGGTCAGTTCTCCATGCCCTGCTTTCAACAAAGGTTTTATTTACTCTGCTGTGGTTTTCCTTCTACTGCACGGTACATTTTATCCAGATGGGTTCTTCTTGATGTGATGCAGTGTGTTCTTTATCTCATTGATAAAAGAAAACAGCCATGCTGTGAATTTTACTTGCTTCACTTGAAAATCTTTTCCAAGAAGAACATTTTCCTCTGTTTATGATGTGTTTGCGTTGCACATCTTTTGCAGTGCCAGTATTTTTTTCTTACTCATGAGTTTACTCTGGAGATCAGGATTGTTTTCCTGAATCTGAAGTGATTTTCCCATGGCTAGGGTGGCTATTAATTAGATTTTCTGGAAGATAGGCATGGGACTAGATTGTGGGTTGAGTGGAAATAACTCCCTGGCGGGCCTCCGTGGTACTGATCGGTGGTTTCCAGCCTGTGGTGGGCCATGCAGAGCTGGTTTTTTAAACAGGGTATCTGCTAATCACTGTCTCTCCTAAGCATTGTCTACAGATTGATAAACAATGTGTCTCCTACATGCAGGTGCCTGTCTTTCCAAATGTAGATCATGCTGTAATTAATAAGAGGTTCACTTAAAAGCTTCATTGCAGCCATAACAGTAGATTGACCTTGCGTATTTTTTAACTGGTGAATATTTACCGTGCAGTTCCTCTCACGGGAGGGAGAGAGAGTTCAACCAGTCATTTTTATTAGCAAGTCGGGGCCCTCCAGCATAAGCAATTAAAATCAGCTCTGTGTAAATCAAAAGGTGAGACTTGGCTGCATATCGATCCTGTTATTGACCTGATGGTTTTTGTCTCCATAAAGAATTCCTACCGTCCACAGATTGGATTCCTGTGTTCTGTTCTCCATGTCTCATTTAAAAAACATAAACATTTTATTTTAGAACATTTTAGGTTTATAGAACAATTGCAAAATTAATACAGAAGGTCTCCATGTAACCCATACCTAGTTTTCTCTATTATTAACATCTTAGGTTAATATGGCACGTTTGTTAGAATGAACAAGTACCGATATTGTATTAGCTAAAGTAGTACTTTATTCCTGTTTCTCCAGGTTTTCTCTTGTAACCTTTCTCCCTTGCAGGATACTATTTTAGATGCCACATTACGCTTAGTAGCCATGTCTCCTCAGGTTCCTCCTGGCCATGACAGTTTGAGTCTCTCCTTGTTTTTGATGACCTTGACAGTTTTAAGGATAAATGATCAAGTTTGTTGTAGAATGTACTTCAGTTGGGATGAATCTGATGATGGATCTCATAATGGGTCTGATTTTCTCATACCTGACTTGGGTTATGGGTTTTGGGGAGGAAAACTGTAGAGGTAAAGTGTCATTCTCATCGCACCATGTCAAGGGTACATACATGCTATCAACATGACTTATATGTTGAGGATTACCTTAATCACTGAGCTGAGGTAGTGTTTGTCCGGTTTCTCTAACAGGAAATTCCTCCCTCCCTGTCTCCCCATTCCGTCCTGTTCAGAAGGAAGCCACTGTGCACAGCCGACACTAAAGGAGTGTGGAGTTATGTTCTACCTCCCCAAGGAAGGAGGCTCTGCATTAATTATTTTCAGTTCTTCTGCATGAGAGATGTCTATTCTTCCCCATTTATTAATTCAGCCATTTAAATCAATACAGACTCATGGATATTTATTTGATGGATTATCTAATACTACTTTATTGATTTTGTTGCTCAGATTATTCCAGCTTTGGCCACTGAGAGCTTTCGCAGTTGGATCTTGTGTCCCTTTGATATACCATTGTGTGTGTGTGTGTGTGTGTGTGTGTGTGTGTGTGTGAGTGAGCACTTCCTATATTCCCATATTAGATATGTATTTTGCAGTTATTTTCCTGTAGTCTGTGGCTTCCCTTTTCATTCTCCTAACAGAGTCTTTCACAGAGCAAAAGTTTTATTTATGTTTTTAACTTTTACTTTAGGTTCAGGGATACATGTGCAGGTTTGTTACATGTAAACTGCATGTCATAGTTGTGTTGTGTACAGATTATTTCACCACTGTTAATAAGCATAGTTACCCTGTAAGGTAATCTTTCAGTCCTCACCCCCTCCCTCCCTCCACTCTCAGGTAGGCCCCCCAGTGTCTGCTGTTCCATTCCTGGTGTCCATGGGTGCTCAATGTTTAACTCCCACTTATAAGTGAGAACATACGGTATTTGGTTTTCTGTTCCTGTATTAGTTCACTTGGAATGATGGCCTCCAGCTCCATCCATGTTGCTACAGAAGACATGGCCTCACTCTTTTTCATGGCTGCATAGTACTCCACAGTGTAGATCTACCACATTTTCTTGATCCAATCTACCACCGATGAGCATTTAGGTTGATTTCATGCCTTTGCTATTGTGAATAGTCCTGTGATGAACATACACATGCACATGTCTTTATGGTAGAATAATTTATATTCCTTTGAGTATATACCTAGTAAGGCATTGCTGAGTTGAATGGTAATTCTGCTTTGACTTCTTTGAGAAATTGTCAAACTGAAAAGTTTTATTTTAATAAAGTTCAATGTATCAATTTTGTCTTTTGTCTACTGAACTTTTGGTATCATGTCTAGGAAGTCTTCAGCAAAACCTAGATCTGAAAGGTTTTATTCTGAAAGGGCTATAGTTTCAGCTTTACATTTAAATATAGAATCCTTTAAAAAATAACTTTTGTATAACGTGTGAAGCCGAAGTCAAGACACAGTCTTTTTGCCTGTGGATATCCTAATGGCTAGCCAGTTGTACTAGCCTAATTTGTTTGAAGATCTATCCTTTCACTATTGATTTGTCTTTGCTCCTTCATCAAAGATCAGTGGACTGTATTTGTATGGTTATAGTTCTGGGTTCTCCATTCTATTCCATTAATATATGTGTCTATTTGTTTTCCTTCCAATTCAAACTGTCTTGATTATTTAGCTTTATAGTAATTGTTCAAATCAGGAAGTATGAGTCCCTATACTGTGTTCTTCCTCAGTATTCTATTGGCTATTCTAGGTCTTCTGCCTTTACACATAAATTTTAGAATCAGCTTGTCAATACCTACAAAATACCTCACTGAGATGTTGACTGGGATTTCAATGAATCCATAGGTCAATCTTGAACAATTCATTTCTTAACAATTTTGATTCTTCCCATCCATGAATATGGAATATATCTCCATCTATTTTGACGTTTAGAATTGGAACAATTTCTTATTTAAATCTTTGGTAGAATTTAGACTTACTGACTTTTTGATTCCAATGTGTATACTTTTTATTAATTAATTTTTAGGACAGGGTCTCACTCTGTCACCTAGGATGGAGTGCAATGGCACGATCACAGCTCACTGCAGCCACAACCTCCTAGGATCGAGCAGTCCTCCCACCTCAGCTTCCCAAGTAGCTGTGACCACAGGTGTGCACTCACTGTACCTGGCACATTTTAATATTTGTCGGTAGAGATGAGGTCCTGCTCTGTTGACCAGGCTGGTCTCAAACTCCTGGACTCAAGTGATTCTCCTACGTTGGCATCCTAAAGCATGAGATCACAGGCATGAGATAACATGCCCAATGTCTATTTTTAACTAGTCTTTATTTATTTTTAGTGGTTGTCCTAGAGATTGCAATATAGATTTTAACTAATCTAAATCAATCTTCAAATAAGAGTATACCACAGGTATACGGTGCCTTATAACATTGTATCTCAGTTCCCTCTGGCCTCATGCCCTGCTGTTTATCCAGTTCACTCATCTATGTGGTATAATTATCTAATACATTGATGCTATAATAAGTTTAAAGTTATGTTTAGATGAATCAAGAGCAAAAAAGAAAAGATTTTCTTTCACCTCCATTTATTCTTCTCTGATACTCTTCCATTCTTTATGTAGATATAAATTTATGTCCTGATTATATCATTTTCCTTCTCTCTGGAGAAATTCTTAACTTTTTTTTACAGGGAAGTTCTCCTGGCTAATTTCCTAAAGTTTTATCTGAAATAGTGTTTATTCTCCTTCACCTATTTTTAAATTTAATTTTATTTTGTGAGATGGGGTCTCACTGTGTTGCCCAGGCTGATCTCTAACTCCTGAGCTCAAGTTATCCACCTGCCTTAGCCTTCCAAAGTGCTGGGATTACAGGCATAAGCCATCACGTCCAGCCTCCTTTACCTTTATAGAATCATTTTTGCTGGATATTAATTTTACATTGGTGATTTTCTTTCAATAACTTGAATATTTCACTCCACTGTCTTTCTGCCTGTATGATTCATGACAAGAAATCTGCTATAATTCTTATTCTTGCTCGTCTATAAGTAAGGAGTTTTTTCCTCTGACCAAGATTTTCTTTTTATCTTTGCTTTCTGCAATTTTAATATGAAACGTCAAGATTTTCTTTGTATGTATCTTGCTTTGTATTCTCTGAGCTTTCTGGATCTGTGGTTTGGTGTCTGTTACTAATTTTGGAAAGTTCTCAGTCGTTGTTATTTCAGATGTTCCTTCTGACCCTTTCTTCTCATGTCTCTTCCTGATACTCCAGTTATATACATGTTATTTTATTTTTGCAGGGTCACAGGCGTGGGTGTTATTTTTTCCCCTCATTTTTCTCCTTGCATTTATGTTTGGGAAATTTCTGTCAACCTATCTTCAAGCTCACTGATTGCTTCCTCAGTGGCATTTGGTCTACTGATGAACCTATCAAAGGCATCCTTCATTTCTGTTAAAGTGTTTTTGATTTCTAGAATTTCATTTCAGTTTTCTTACTTTACAGCTCTGCTTACATTAGCCATCTGTTCTTTCCCTTTGTAGACTTTTTCCATTATAGTTCTTATTGATCAGAGTTTTTACAATTCCCTGTCTGATCATTTCAACATCGTGTCATGTGTGAACCTAGTTCTAATGCTTGGCTGGTTTTTCTTTTCTTTTTTTTTTTTTTTTTTTTTTTTTGGCATGTGGTAGTCTTTCCAGTTTGGTTCCTATTGTTGTTAAAAGCTGGACATGTTTGTATTGGGGATCAGGAACCAAGGTGACTCGGATTTTAGTGTGAGGACTTATGTTACCTGGCTAGGAGTCAGACTGTGTTTAAAGTTTGCTGTAGCTGTAGGTGCCAGAGGCTTCGAATTCCTCTGGTGTCCTTGCTTTTGTCTTCACTCTTGACTTTTGACTTCTCCCGTACACTCCTCCTCATAGAGTCTGCCCCTCGCATCTCTTCCAACTGTAGTCATTTCCTGTTGTTCTGTATTCTTGTTGCTGTGGGGGTAACATGTGGGGCAGAAGAACTGTTCTGTCATCTTAAAATAAATCTCAGCCTTTTAGTGGGTTTGTATCTAGAGTGGTAACCCTCACAAGTGTTACTACCCTCCCCCAGGTGGGTGAGGCTTTGGTGAATGCTTCACCCTGGAAGATAGGCTGCCTGCTGGCACCATGGCAGGGACAAACTACAGCTCCCACCCTCTCTCTCCTGGCATGTTACTAAGGTGCACTTTAATTACATTGAAAGATTCTCTTCCCCCATCCTCTTCACTCTTTACTGTCTTTCTGGGACTTGCAGAATACTGAGGGAGGAATGGCCAGTGTGCAGACTCTCAGCTATGGAAGTTGGGGTCTAATTCCCTTTCTTGATACTTTGGTGCTACAGAAGCCCCCTGGAACTTTGACTCAACTCTGGAAAAATGGAGATGGTCAGAAGCCTGAGGTTCAGGCTGCCAGTTCTGGGTGGAATCTGCGGCCTGGAGTGAGAATTTACAGTTCTTTTTCTGGACCCACCCATGGCTGCCCATGGACCAGTCAGTACACAGTTCCTCCCAAGCCCATAAAAACCCCTGATTCAGTCAGAGTCACACAGATGGCAGGACTACCAGCTGCGGAGAGGATCTACTCACTGTGGCTCTCCTCTCTGCTGACAGCTGGACACTCATCAGGATGACCTGCCTGCAGAAAGGGGTTCCCACTGTGGCTCTCCTCTCTGCCAAGAGCTGGACACACATCAGGATGACCTGCCTGCAGAAGGGGGTTTCCACTGTGGCTCTCCTCTCTGCCGAGAGCTGGACACTCATCAGGGTGACCTGCCTGCAGAAAGGGCTTCCCACTGTGGCTCTCCTCTCTGCTGAGATCTGGACACTCATCAGGATGACCTGCCTGCAGAAAGGGGGTTCCCACTGTGGTTCTCCTCTCTGCTTGAGAGCTGGACAACTCATCAGGGTGACCTGCCTGCAGAAGGGGGTTCCCACTGTGGCTCTCCTCTCTCCCGAGAGCTGGACACTCATCAGGATGACTTGCCTGCAGAAGGGGGTTCCCACTGTGGCTCTCCTCTCTGCCGAGAGCTGGACACTCATCAGGGTGACCTGCCTGCAGAAGGGAGCTGCCCATTGCAGGTCTCCTGAGGGCTGTTCCTCAGTGAAGCTCATCTCTGCCTTGCTGACCCTCCAGTTGTCTGAGAACCTCATTCTTCCTGGATGCCGGACAAGAACTTGGTCCTGCTGATTGGAGGGACTGAAAGAGCTGTAACACAAACAGGCTTGAAACACGCCTCTCCCAGCCCCCACCACGTGCCATGTTGTGGGTGATGAGGACAGAAGAGCTATAGCCCTTCAGGGAGCCCAGACCTAGGAGCTCCCCCAGCCAGGCCTGTGACACCTTCTTTGGGGCTCTGCAGTTCCTGGTATCTCCAAGCTTTCAGGTGCCACCACAGTCCTCATCCAGACACAGGTGCCCGCAATGGAAGCCTTGTGTGGTGCATCTGGTCTAGCTGCAGCCTCACATGTGCCAGCTCCTGGAGCTGCCTGCCCCACCACAGCAGCTGGCATGCCTGGCTGTACACAGCGGCCAGACCCTACACTTGCTCACTCACACACCCCTTGCTGCTCCATGTTTGGCTCACCCCTGGCAGGTGTGGGATCTGGGCCAGTGGTGTGAGCCGAGCACAGCCTGCTGGGCTGAGTGGACATAATGAGCCCCGCGAGCGTGAACAATACTCAGAAAGTGCTGTCAGCCACAGAGGTTTCTGGCGGGCAAAGCGACACTCCAAGGATCCATGACCATATGACAGTATAAGGGCATCTTTTGGGTCTCTCCCCCAGATGCTGTGGTGTTCACTCGGGAAGTCAAGAACCATTATGTGATGCAGGATATCTGGCCAGGCTACAGCTAACTACTAAGAGGAGTAGCTCTGGAGTTAGGGTGAGCTGAGGTTCCTGATTCCGGGTGGAGCTGTTTTAGGGACCCGCCCTGGAAGCTCCCTTAGGACCGCTGCTGGAAGAGAACAATTCCTTTGTTCCCTTCAGCCAGCAGGGCAGTGTCTCTTGTTCACGGCTGGGGTACTCCTGGATGTCTCCCCAGGGCAGGAAGGCCCGTGCACTGGCTGCTTCTGACTTAGGGCTGAGGGAGAGTGAGGGGCTGTTTGGGCAGATCTGGAAGGGACACCACCTGCCACCCTCACACCTCCTCCAGCAGATGCGATTATTCTCTCCCTCCCTGGACAGACATCGTTAGAGAAGATTAATCAAGAAAGAGCGGTGGTCTAATGGAGTCCGTCCAGATGAGTGAGATAATGGCCTGCCTCCCGCCTGCTGCGCAGCCTGCTCACGTAATTGGATGTTCTGGAGACTCCTCTGCTTCTATTAGGTTAACAAGCTGTGATTGCCAGTGAGATTGCAAACAGCGCTGTCCCTCTGTTCTAACCCCACTCCTGCAGATCTCCTGGGTTGAGAGAGATGTGTCCTAAGTGGAGTGACTTTCTCTCTTCCTTCCCTGCTGGGTCCTGCTGATGGCTGCTGGTCAGGCTCTTTCCATGTGGGGTAGGGGACACAGGGCACCCAGATCCTCCTGCCTGGCACCATGGGAGAATTACCTAGGTTTTCCCAGGGCTTGTCCCAGGATTCAGGCCACAGCTGCCATGCTTTGTGTGAAGCTGCGCCCCAAGCATGGAGGTGACTGGAGAAGCTGGGACAGTAGAGTCAGATGAGGATGGTGGCCTCCCTGTCCCAGGCTGATGGAGTGCAGTGCGGGGGCTGGAGCTCACGCAGCCTTCTTGGAACATGGGGAAGATCAAATATTGAGGGTGCGTGGGAAGCAAGATCAAGGAGTCCCCCTCCCATATGGAGATGAATAATGACACCAGCTCTGGACCACACTTCTCTATACTGTTTTGTGTGAGAGAAGCACACTCCTGTCTTGTCAAAACTCCTGTGTTTGTGGTTTTCAGTGGCTCTCAGCTGATCTCACTTTAACCAACATGGCCGTGCATTTCCTGACTCTGTGCGGTGCTGCTGCTGGAGAAGGCAGCCTTCCTTGTGGCTGTGGCTCAGCCCCCATCCTTAGAGCACTAGCTAAATGGCAGTTGCTGATTGCTAGGTCTGGGCCGGGGCCTAGGATTCTGCATTTCTGACAGCCTCCCAGAGGATTCTGTGCTGACATGCCTGGAGTAGCAGGGGCTTAGAATTCACCTGCCTTCTGGGGTCCCAGCCCAGGCATCTCAGCTTCCCCACCTATGACAGTTTCTGTTCAGCCCCACCTGCAAGAACAGCCTTTAGAGAAAAGCATCAGAAAAGAGGAATCTAATGTGGATGTTCTTGGCAGAGAGTGAGAGCTCTGCAAAGTTGTGAGTCCTGGAGGCCACCCCATTACTCTTCGGCTGCAAGTGACAGTTAATGTATTACCTTTCCTCACCTGGCTGCCCCTGTGAGTTTCCTTCCGTAGAAGGAGACTGTGGCACCAGTGTGATATCAGAGGCCTGGGGAAGATCCAGAGGATGAGTTAATAGTTTCCATTCATGCTCCTCTGAGTCTGTGAAGTAGGCTTTATCAGCCATTTGCTGGGTTTTAAGGTTGGCTTGCTTCCCTTTTATCTTCTGAAGGTTGATTAGAAATTGGAGGCTGCGACCCAGGAACCCTGATTGCACCTGAGGATGCTAAGCACTCTTGAAGGCAGTGTGTCTGCTCGCAATCAGGAGGGATCACTCTCCCACAGCTCCTCCATCCTCCCTTTGGCTCCTACAGACTCTTGCTGTGAACGCTGATGGGGAAGCTGCAGTGCTGGGCTGGAGGGCCTGTCAACTCAGTTTCTCTCTGGGCCCAAAAATCCTCAGTGTCCTCTCTTAGGACAGCCCTGCAAGGAGCCAGCCTGGAAATCACTGGTTCTCATGATGAACCCTCAGACCTTCCACTTGTTCTCGTGAAGTCTCCCGATTACTTAAAGATTCCTGCTGCGTCCTGAGTGAAACATTTCCACTCATCACTGTTTTTGAACAGTGAATCAAATTTTGACCTTATTCCAGGAAATCATCGATTTATTGGTGTGCATTTATTAATTTTTAAAGAGCATTTTCTTGAGTAACTACTAGAAAAATATTTAGTGGGTATTAGACTCCAGGTATACATATTTACTTATATTCATTTCCAACTCTCAGTAATTTACATCAGTCTATAAAATCAGGAGTGTTGGAGTTTTTCCTCTTGTGGTAGTATTAGTACGAATAGTGTCTTACGTATCCATTCTGAGGTATCCACATGCCAACAGCTGTGTTTGGAAGTTCAGAAGCAATTTTTTTATTATGGAAAATATGTCAGTGATTGATAACCAAAAGGAAGGAAAAGAACCACCTGTAATTGTGCCACTGAGGGCTTTTCAGGTTCTGTGCATGTGAGAGCCTGTGTATACACTTACACATTTGTGCACTGTCTTCATGAAAATGGATTCATACTGTAACTGTCTTCAGCTTTACTAAGGCATAATTAAGAAACCAGAATTACATCAATTTAAGGTATGCAGCTTGGTGTTTTGTCTACCTTGTGAAATGATCATCACAATCAAGGTAATTAGCATGTCCATCACCTCACATAGTTACCGTTGTCTTTCCTTCTCCTTCTTTCCTTCCTTTCCCACCCCCCCCCTCCCCCCGCCCACCGTCCCCGTTCCTTTTTTTGGTGAGAATACTTAAAAGATCTGCCCTCTTAAAAAATTTCAAGTATACAATACAGAAATTGTGAACTGAAGTCACCAGAGAAGTTCTCCCCAAAGTTAAAAACAGAACTACCATATGCTCCAGTAGTCCCCCTTCTGGGATATACCCACAGGAAACGGAGTCTGGATCTTGAAGAGATCTGCACCCACATGTTCACTGCAGCATTGTTCAAGATACAGAAACAGCATGGATGTCATTCCAAGGATGAGTGGATAAATATAAAACATCTCTATCTCTGTCTATGTAGACACACACACTGGAATATTATACAGCCTTAAAAGAAGGAAGTCCTGCCATTCATGACAACATGAATGAACCTGGAGAACATTATGTTAAGTGAGAAGCCAAACACAGAAAGACAAATACCGCAAGATCTCACTTACCTGTGGAATCAAAAACTGTCAGACCCACAGAAGCTGAGAGTATAATGGTTGTTACCAGGTGCTGGGGGGTTGGAGGAAATGGGGGGATGGGATTAAAGGGTACAAAATATTGGGCTTTTTTCTTAACAATATAATGTATCGATAAAGTCTAACTTTATTTTTAATGGCATTGAACTTCTTCTCTAGCATGAGTTGTCCTCCGGTTGAACTTCAGAGTCATCTGAGGAGCCTTGAAGAGCACACCCAGACCCCGAGCTCTCCCAGGAGGCTGATCGAGTCATGCTGATGTGGTAATGAATAGCATCTTATCTTATGGATGCCTAAGTCCCCCTTTAACCAAGGCATGTGATTGGAAATGGGTATTTTCACCTTTATAGGTGAGATGTATCTGTGCATATTTTATGTACTTACAAAGGCAATTATACTCCATAGGTATCTGTAGAGTATAATTGCCTTTGTAAGTACATAAAATATTTGTAGATCTGTCTTTGTATACATCAGGTATTGTGGATACATTCTGAAAACTGGATCAGGGAGAGATCCAAGATGGCCGACTACTAGTAGCTCAGGATTGTAGCTCCCAGAGAAAGCGCACAGAATGAGAGGATTCCACATTTTCAGAAAAATTTTTGTTGCTTATGGACTAGGATTCCCAGCGGAGGAGCCCCACGAGTAGCCAGCGTGACTCTTGTGGCCGGCATGGCAGTTTTGCCAGCGCTTCGGCACCGCGGTTCTCAGTGCAGAGTAAACGGGACTAGCTCCCCTTTTGATCGACGTTTGGATCTCCAGGAAGGCGAGTCACCCATTTACATGATTGACATAAGGATTCAAGAAGGAAGCCAGACCGGAGATCCCCTGAGCAGAAAAGCACCACGAATCTTAATGCCGCGGTTTTAGCCGACGCAGTGGGTTGCTCAGATTTCGGCGTTGGGAATCAACAAGTTGGACGTCCACTCAGAGACCTAAATTGAAAGTAGGTAATTACAGAGATGACAGGTGATAAAATTGCAATGACGGGAAGGAACCAGTGTAAAAAAGCTGAGAATACCTAGAAGCAGAATGCTTCTCCTTCTACAGGGGATCACAGTTCTTCACCATCAAGGGAACGAGGCCTGATGGAGAACGAGTGCGTTCCAATAACAGAGATGCGCTTCAGAAGGTGGATAATAAGGAACTTTTTTGAGTTAAAAGAACATGTCCTAGCCCAATGCAAAGAAACTAAGAACCTTGAAAAAAGGTTTGACGAAATCCTAATGAGAATAGACAATTTAGAAACTAATATAAGGGAACTATTGGAACTGAAGAACACAAT
>CAUYQU010073613.1:0-29635 GCA_963574635.1 Cheracebus regulus | reverse complement strand
ACCCGTGTTGCTCCTTCTCCGGGAGTCTCCCAGTCTGTGGGCATCAAAAATTCGTCTGCAATTGCGGCATCCACTCACTCTCTGCGCTTTCACTGGGAGCTACAATCCTGAGCTGCTGCTACGCGGCCATCTTGGATCTCTCCGAAAAAATTTTTTTGAGATGGAGTTTCACTCTTGTTGCTGGAATGCAATGGCACAATCTTGGCTCACTGCAACCTTCGTCTCCTGGGTTCAAGCGATTCTCCTGCCTCGGCCTCCCAGGTAGCTGGGTTTACCAGCATGTGTCACCATGCCCGGCTAGTTTTGTATTTTTAGTAGAGCCGGTGTTTCACCATGTTGGTCAGGTTGGTCTTGAACTCCTGACCTCAGGTGATCCACCTGCCTTGGCCTCCCAAAGTGCTGGGATTACAGGAGTGAGCCACCGTACCTGGCTGAAAATGTTATGTTGTAATGGAAAGAGTGCTGAGTTGGGAGTTAGGATTCATTCTTGTTTTTAACTTTGCAGGTTGCATTTTTGTGGCAAGTTTAATTTACATCTATAGGACTCCTTTTCTTCATCTGTGAAGTTGAAGAGATGAATTTTAATTATTTTTAAAGATCTATCCTAGTTCATCCGACATTCTATAATTCTTTAATACTACAGTTTCCTTTCTAGAAAACCAAATTTTCTGTTAGCCATTGCATACTACTTCCCTCTTGTATAGGAGCTTGGAAAGTTGTGTTTTTGTAATCACTCAGTCAGAATTTATCACTCATATCATATCCTTTTGTGCACTGTTGCTTTCTAAAATTGGTCTCAACCTGTACATATCTCTTTATTTCTTCTCTGTTTTCCATCCAGAAAGCTCCAGGATATTATCCCTAGCAGGTGCTTTACACTTACTCTCCATGTTTTTGCTCGTTACTATTCCTTTTCTGTGCACTTTTTCCCATCCTGCAGCCACTTTGAGCCCCTATAACATTTTATTTATAATTATTTTGGCCTTGTATGATAGTTGTTTATGTATTGTGTTACGCTGTATAGGAGACTGTGAACTTCTTGCAGACAGGTGTTCAGTTTTTCATCACTTTACTAATCTTATTACTGATTCACACAATCCTTTTCACCTAACAGGCACAATATTTATGAAACTGAATTTGTAAAACAATTAGAGCTACAGATACAGTCGGACAAAATACCTTTTTACTATTCATAAATTGTGAAAAATTAAGAGGATAATAAAGAAATTACCATAGCCATTTTGAGTTAAAGAAATATTTTAACCATCCAAAATGACTGCAGGTATTTGTATTCCGTGGTTACTTATATACTATCATTCCTGTCTACCATCTATTCATTCTTACTGATTCATCTATATATTTGTATTTTCTCTGTCACCCATATAACTACTTGCCTTCATTCATCATTGCAGTTTAGCAGTGCCATGATCTTAAGCTTTTAATAGTACCTAATTTTGTTAACATTCTTGGTTTGATTTAAATATATAGTTTCCTGACTTTTGTCTCCTTGGTCTTGGTCATTGGCTTATCTACTTTAATCTCCTATTGCTCTTCTGTACTGTTCTAACTATTAACATTTCTTTTCACTTGCTCTTTAACTTTTGAGAAATTATTCTCTCCTTCTTAAAGACACTTTTTTGGGTTGCTATTTCTGGGTAAAGTTTACTTTGATAAGTATCTTAGAATCAGTCTAGTTTTGAGGGTGGATGGTAGAATTGCTGTTCATCAAAAATGAGCTGAGTATCTTAGAATAGCAGTCCTGGATCCTTTTAATAGTGGAAGAATGTCTGTAATGGTGATGGTAGCATTAGCCCTTTGGTTAAAGGAGTTGATACTGATTATACAAATGAGAGATGTTAATGGAGATTTTTACAAGTGGACTTTTTGAGGATTGATTCCTGAATTGTTCAGTTTATAAAAGAATTTCAAAATGTCCATGCTGTGTATGGGTAGAGATGAATCTTTTTCTTTTGGATTCATTAATCTCTTTACTCTTTAATTAATTGTCTTTGACAGGTGCATGGTTGGTTTGGACTGTATAAAAAGAAAAAGGCAAATAAGACAATGAGTAAAAAAACTGAAAATAAATAGGAAAAGCAAAAGATGTATTGTAAAAAGTTGCCTATCTTTGTGTTATTTGGAATTAATAGCCTTTATTGAAGGATTCTTGAGAACATTATGTGAAAGAAACGGGACTTGAGAAGATAATATGAGAAAGTCCAGAGAGAAGTTCTGTTGTACTAAATTTAAAACCATGTTGATTTTAGTTTTATTTTTATAGCACACCTCAATTTCTTAAGAGCTTACAGTATTAACAGATACTTAAGTTTTTATTTGTACAACAGCAAATAGTAGCTTGTATTTCCCTAAAGTATATCGACATTTAAATAGCTTTTCTTAGAAAGCATATGAATACACTTACTGATACAATATCTCTTTCAGGATACAAAAGAGGAAAAATATGCACTGTTTAACTGTTCTATAAGAAATAGTAAATAAACAAAGAACCCATATGCAAGACTCTTTTCCCTATATTTATAATAGAAGCATTTTATAGTAGAAAACAAAATTGCATGTACACTTAAGAAAAGAATTTTGGTTAATTTTGATTTTAGATAATATTAAGCCATTTATTTTATTTTAACAGGTATCTTTCAGATGAAGGCATTGAAGCTTGCACAAGCTCTCCTGACAAAGTCAATGTAAATGACATCATCCTGATTGCTCTCAATGTAGGTTACATTTATTAACTTGTAAACATTTGAAATCTGGAAGCTATATTTATAAAAAAGTCTCAGAATAAATTGGGTTATATGATAACTAATATAGACAAAATCTTATTTGGTCCATTTTAACTTGAAGTGATATTTGTTGAATTTGGTAATCTCATATTAGTAAGTTATTAATATCTATTATACAGAATCCAATGAAAAAGAAAAAAATGAAATTAATATTCCTTTTTTTACCTACTGATCAGTTATAGACTTTTTAAACATTCTTGTTTATATTTACTTCTTATTTACATACTATAGCTATGTAATAGTAGTAAAAACTGACTATTCATTAAAATGAATTGCTATTTAATTTACATAGAAACTCTAGGTAGGTTATAGCTTTTTGACAGTGGTATTTATTGTTTCAAAATAACTTTTCCTGATTATTTTGATAACTTTGTTTCAAAATAATATTTACGGAACATTTCAGAAAATAAAAAAAAAGCAAAATAAGAAAACTAAATCTGCTTATAATTACTATTAATATTCTAGTGTATATTTCTTCAACTATCTCCACCCAACCCTCTAGCTGGTTTTTTTCCCCCATAATTGGATTGGCTTTTGGATTTTTTCAAGTTATAAAAGTGGTTTGAAATAAAAATGTAAGTTAAACAGGCCAGGCACAGTGGCTCATGCCTATAATCCCAACACTTTGAGAGGCTGAGGCGGATGGATCATGGGGTCAGGAGTTCAAGACCAGCCTGGCCAATATGGTGAAATCCCATTTCTACTAAAAATACAAAAATTAGCTGGGCGTGGTGGCTCATTCCTGTAGTCCCAGCTACTTGGGAGGCTGAGGCAGAAGAATTGGGAGAACTTAGGAGGCGAAGTTCCCTCCTAAGTTCTGGGTAACAGAGTGAGACTCCGTCTCAAAAAAAAAAAAGTAAATAAACAAATGGTTTTTTCTCAGAGAACTATAGTCTGACAAATCCATCATGTTACTGCAGAATCAATGTAAAGCAGAAATGGTATACTCTAAGAACACTTAAAATATAAACAAATATATAACTCTAGCTTTTTCTTTTAAAATTACTTAAATTTATATTTATAGAATTAAACTTGGGTTTAAACAGATAAAATTTAAGTCCTAAACTGAGTCATTGTTTTTCAGCTTCTTTGAATTTTATTTAACAAGACAAGCAAGATCATTTATTTTTGTTTTTGAGCTAAGTATTTATGTTTTTAATAAATAAAAGACTACTTTTTAAATAATAAGCATTAGTTAGAAATTATTCATGTTATTTATGACTAAAAATGGTCGTATTTCCTAGCTACTTTAGTTTTCTTTGTCTTGCACTCAAATTAGTTAATTCTATTGTTTAAAAATATTATAACGAACTCTATTTTCTTGTTTATTTACGAAAAACTTTCTAAAGATTTTAGGAAAGATTTTATGACAATTTGCTGCTTTCTTTCTTATATACATAGGTAAATACCAATAAACTAATTGGTATGAAAATTTGAATAAAATAAATCAAGATAAAATATTTATGCTGAGCACATAAGAGGTGCATACTGATTATTATCTGAATGAATTAATTTGTCTTTTTTATTTTCTCCGAAATATGTGGTTAAATACTCCAGACCAAAGCTGTGATGTCATATGATAGGAAAAAACTTTTTAATTAGGATGAAGCCTATAGCAGACAAATAATCGATTTTTCTAAGTTTGTCATCTTTTAATAAAATTTAGGCATTTATAGTATCCTGTTGGAATTTTTTTCAACTCTTGAGTGATTGTGAAAAATTAACCACTAGTTGAAAAAGACTTGTGTTATTGATTCTTATTGTGCATATATGTAGCCACACATGCATAGCTAATTATATATTGGAAGAGTAATTCATGAATAAGTTTTCTTCTCTTCTTTCTATGGGGTGCACAGTGTGCTTGTTCCTTTATCTCACAATGAACAATGCAGTAACATGTATATGGTATTTCTCTCCAGGGAAGCCCACTGGAGGCTAGTACTCAAGTCTTTTATTAAGCTGCCTGCAAAGGTACATGTACCTTTGGTAGCATGTACCAAAATTTCAGACCCCTCCCAGAAAACAGATGTCCATCATAAATCATATTATTTATCTGAATAATCTATGTAGTGAACCACATTTTTAGTTAGGGAATGGTCCAAGTGCAAAGTCCCCAGCTGCCAGCCTAGGATTAAACTTGTAAGCTGGCTTTTCTAAAGATAGCTGCCTTAGACCTACTATGTAACTTTTAGGCCTAGATTTTTATGTTGAAAAGGAATGTTTTACATTTTTTTGCTTTTTAAAGTAGGGAGTTAGAATATTAAGAAATGACATTGAAATCTAGCATGTAAGTTTTACGTTCAAATAACAGAATTGTTCAGAAAAATATTTAATGATAGCCCAGTCTTAAATTACTGATCACTATCCATTAGTAAAAATTTAGAAACAAATTATATTTTCATTTATTTTAAAATTCTGTATAATATAAAATGATTTTCCAAATAGATATTCTCTTGAGTTTACTTAAATAAATAGGGATTTTGTGTGTGTTTGTGTGTGTGTGTGTCTGTATGTATTTATGCGTGCATATGTGTGTGTATGGGTAGGTAGATGCTTTGAAAATTATTTTTAAAGTTTTGCAGGCCAGACATTTTTCTGTATTATTATTTTTTGTTGTTCAGTATAACAGCATTCTTGGATCCAGTCATCATCGTAGCAATTTTGATATAATGGCATCTGAATAATAACATTATCTTTATAGTACTTATATGTTGAGTTTAATTTAGGGCATTTAAATATTTGGTAGATCATTTTCATCTTGCTAAAAAAGGCATCAAAATAGCATTTGTATATTCAAGGACACATACTATATATATGTATGGCACTTTAGAAATTCTGTAAACTTTGAGTGTATAGTCTTTTTTTATCCTGACAACAACTTTGTGAGATAGGGTTGGTGGTGTTTTCCGTTTAGAGAGGAGTAAATTAACTAGGTGTAGAGAATTAGTGACAGTGTCCTAGATCATATGATTGCTTAATTACAGTTGGGATGGATCAAAGTTTAGGATTTTTGTGTGGTGCTCATTTATTTTACAGTGATGCCTCATTTTCATTTGAATTAAATTTCATAATTATTGACAAAAACCAGAAATTAGGGATCATGATATATTATAAAATTTTTATGTGTTCTGTTTCTCATTCATATTTAAATATTTCAGCTTTTTGGTGACTTCAAAATAATGTAAATGTTTTCATGAAATGTTAGTTACATTATTGATATGATGGTTATATATGTTAAGATGATTTTTAAAAGTACATGTTTTATACTCACTAAAATAAACATGTTGGCTAACATTTATTAAGTGCTTGCTCTGTGCAAGTCATTACACTGAGTGCTTTGCATCTATTAACATTTAGTTTTAAAACAGTCTTAATATAGGGAAGACTGCTGTAAAAAAGTGTTTTTTTTTTAACCCTGTGTTATTCAGTACTTTCCAAGTGAAAAGACATACAACATGAGGTACAGTTTATATTTCTTTTCATTTATTTATTGGATTGAGGTAGCAAAAAGCCTATCTAAAGCATTGTTACCCAGGTGTCTGGATTTGGCTCTTAATTTGCTATGCAATTCTATTCAGTGAGTTTTAATTTGAGTGATCCCTGCATTACATAAAGGAATAAATTATGAATCACAGTAGTAAAAAACTAGAAAGAATCTGTGGGGATTGTATAACTTATAGTCTTGTTTCTTAAGCTGAGCACATGTGGATATTTCAAATAGGAGGATATTCTATTATTGTAGGTATTCAAATAAGGTGGTCCTGCCCCTCTGTATGTATTTATTTCACATCACGGTAATTTTAATCATCTAGTGTTTTCTCCTTAAGTCTAACAAAAATTTTTCCCTTATAATTTATGTGGTTAAATAAACTCTATATCTGTTTTCTTTTATCTTGCTCTTAAGGTGATGAAGAGCTACTGTTTATTATAAGGAAAAATAAAACAATACAACTTCAGTTATGCTAATCTCACTATCTCAAGCATCAAGTTAATTTCTTAGTTTAAATAACTGGACCTTTTTTTATGAGTACTGACAGTTTTCCTATGAATAAATTTCTTACCATTCTTTATATTTTCACTCTCTAAAGAGGACACAGTCCTAAAGTGTTCTGCTTTGTATGTAGATTGTGTAGTCAAAATTTCCTTTTTTTATGTCATGAATGCTATAACCTTGTTTATGTTAGTCCTTATATTTCCCTTGCTGAGTTACAGGTACTTCTGCATTTTTGTATTTCATTTGTTTACCAACTTCGATTTCTGTAAATTGTTTAAGCAAATGAAATTACTATAGGAAAGGTTACTATAACTTCTTTGGTATTCCAGTGCTATTGTTTCCTGGGATACTGTATGTTATGTAGCTTTATGTTATAGATATCATAGCCTATAGGATGATATGTTTTTATGTAATGTCAAGGTTACATGAGATTCAATTTTTAAAAATACACTATGTGTATTCAAAAGCTGTCATTTGATCTTGGAAGATAACATTGATTTTTTAGTAAGATCATAATTTACATAAATTAAATTTTAGATTTTAATAGAGTTAGTATGTTAAAAGGTTACCTAAAGAAATATGACCAGGATTGAGGCCTTATATGTTACTGTTCATCTTACTGGTATACTTAAAACAACGTATTATGGGACTATGTTACTTGAAAGATAGATAACACATATAGATCTCATGACCAGTTAAAAGAAACTGAATTTTTGTTTCACAAGCCATAAGTAATTTAATCTTTTGTTCATGAGATTAGATTTAAATTTACTTTTTAAAATAATTCCATTTTAATAATAATATTTTTATTTTAGACAGATCTGAGAACAATTGGCAAGAAATTCCTCCCCGCTGACATCAATAGTGGAAAGGTAGAAAAGGTAAAGAAAATCAATAACTTCTTAAATTATGCTAACTACGATAAATATGAACTAAATTACTGGCATTATTTTTTGTCAATAAAGACTACAAACTCTGGAGGTGAACAGGTCACAAAGTCATTGTTATGGTGACTTCCATGGAAAATTATTAAGAGTTAAACTTTTGGTGGCTTTTTAACATTAAAAAGAAAAGCATTTTGTTTCAGGAATTATAACTTGGCATGCTTACATAAACTGTGAGACTTATCAGATGTAATTGGCACTCATTACAAGGACCTTTTATTATCTTTCAATTTTATTTACCTTTTTATTTTAGTTACCTTAATAAACTATTATGTTTATTTAATGAACTTAGTATATGCAAATATAAGATGAGGAAAGAATATCAGGAGCAATTTGATGAAGCTGTGCCTTTGTTTATTGCCGTCATTTTGCGGCACACACATATGTATTCTTGTTACTAATTTTTTTGTGTATCAGCAAATTATATTTTTACCTGAATGTTTAATGCTGCAAGTTTAAGTTTATAATGTCTTCTTTGTTTTTTGTCAGGGGAAATGAAGTACATCTGGTTATCTTCCTTTGTGAATAATTATATACTTGAAGACATAAATGTCACTGCCACAGGTTTCTTTTTGCAAAAGCCATCACTCTTGAGTCCTTTGTTTCTTCTCAGTCTCAAGCTTTTCTTTCATCTGTATTGTTCTTCTTAGAATCCTCTCCAGTTTCTTTACATTACTTTTTCTTTTGGTTATAGTGGTTATCTCAAACTTCAGTGTGTACCAGAATTTGCTGGAGGTCTGGCTAGAACACAAATTGCTGGACCTCAAACCACCTCTACTCCCTTCTGAGTTTCTGATTCAGTAAGACTAGGATGGAATCCAAGAATTTGCATTTTGAACAGTTTTCCGGGAGATGTAAAATTCTGGGAAGCATACTTAAAAAAGTAGGCAACAATATTGACTAGATCTGTTGAGTGCAACAAATCTCTATAGGAAAAGTAAATAATGTCAAAGCAGTGTCTGTACATCCTTACATTATTTTACTTAAGAGAATTTTGAAGCTTTCTGGATTCTTGGTTTTCTGCTTTCTCTGTGTGTCCTAAAAGATGCTGAGAACTCACTTCTGCTATAAGCTCATGGGATAGTAGTAGGGAGACTCTTGTCTGCTCCCTTCACTCTTTCAGAGTGTTTTTGCTTTTAAAAGTTTTGCACAGTGATGTCTTTAAGATTTCCTTTGAATGTAGCTAACAAGAAGAAAAAGAATCTTAAAACTTTCTGATCTAGATTATTCTGTGTCAAATTTTATCTTTGAAAATATTCTTAATGCAAATGTAAGTTTTCACATGAAAAATATCTCTGCTGTTCCTCTTTGATTATATTTTTTCTTTCATTACCTACTTCCAATACAATATTATTAATAAACTAATAGTTCTCTAGAATTATTATTTTCACATAATTCTTCTTTTTTTTTAATAGACAGAGTTTTGTTCTGTTGCCCAGGTTGAAGTGCAATTATGTAATCTTGGCTCACTGCATCCTCTGCCTCTTGGGTTCAGGTGGTTGTCCTGCCTCAGCTTCCTGAGTAGCTGGGACTACAGGCGTGCACCACCATGCCCGGCTAATTTTTGTAGTTTTAGTAGAGATGGGATTTCTCCATGTTGGCCAGTCTGGTCTCAAACTGCTGACCTCAAGTCATCCTCCCACCTTGGCCTCCCAAAGTACTGGGATTATAGGTGTGAGCCACCATGGCCTTTTCACATAATTATTCTTATTTATATTATGTTATATTTATGTAATATCAGAATATATATTATTCTCACAGAATTAATAATTATCTTCACGAGTATTAATGAAGATATTTTGAAAAATAATTTAACCATTTTAGAAGTCGACACACAGAAATTGCTCATTTGGTTTGCCTTAGATTGAGATATCATCTCACACCAATTAGAATGGCAATCATTAAAAAATCTGGAGACAACAGATGCTGGAGAGGATGTGGAGAAATAGAAACGCTTTTACACTGTTGGTGGGAGTGTAAATTAATTCAACCATTGTGGAAGACAGTGTGGTGATTCCTCAAGGATCTAGAACTAGAAATACCATTTGACCCAGCAATCTCATTACTGGGTATATATCCAAAGGATTATAAATCATTCTGTTATAAAGACACATGCACACGTATGTTCATTGCGACACTATTTACAATAGCAAAGACCTGGAACCAACCCAGATGCCCATTGATGATAGATTGAGTAAAGAAGATGAGGCACATATACACCATGGAATACTATGCAGCCATAAAAAAGGATGAGTTAATGTCCTTTGCAGGGACATGGATAAAACTGGAAACCATCATTCTCAGCAGACTGACACAAGAGCAGAAAACCAAACACTGCATATTCTCACTCATAAGTGGGTGTTGAACAATGAGAACACATGGATACAGGGAAGGGAACATCACATACCAGGGCCTGAGGTTGGAGGACTAGGGGAGGAATAGCAGGGGCTGAGGGAGGGATAGCATTAGGAGAAATACCTAATGTAGATGACAGGGCGATGGATGCAGCAAACCACCATGGCATGTGTATACCTATGTAATAAACCTGCACTATCTGTGTAAGTACACCAGAATTTAAAGTATAATAAAAAGAAGTAACTATCTTCAGCCAAAGTAAATATTTAAGGAATGAATTGAATTATTTTGGCTTCTTTGTTAGTAAAATAAGACTAATGTAAAAGCTCCTTATTTATGTCTTCATTGGAATGCTTTATTAACCAGCATTTTACCATTAATGATGACTGTAAATACATGATTCTAGAATCAGTCACTAATGATCAGTTACTATCATTATGTAAGTTATAGTTTTTGTTTAAATTAACTTGGTTTTTATCTGTGAATAAGATATAGGGCAACATTTGGCAAACAGAATATTTGAATGAGTAACCTGCCTATATCTCGACCATGCCAGATTTTGGTATAAAATTATATTTTCTTTTCTTTTCTTTTTTTATATTAGAAAAGAGTGAAAGAAAGAAAGAGCTGGGTTGTCTAGTGATCATTCAAATAGGGCATGCTAGAAACCAATGTTCCAAAAACCAACTTAGAAAATTTAAAATATATAATAGACCAGCTATTTCAAGAAGCAGAGGAAGTATGGTTGTGACATGTTTCTGACTGAGGGTGGAGGGGAATTAAATGATAGGGACCAGGAACAGATTGGAAAGTCCAGACATAGGGTCATTGCCCTGGATTTAAATTTTCTTTTTCCTGCTTACTAGTTTTTGTGACTTTTCATAAGTTAGTTAATCTTGCTAGATTTTAAATTCCTTATTTAAATGCTACTCCCTTATGACATTGAAGACCTCAATGAAATAATGTACGTGAAACACTAAATAGTACAATGCATATGGCAAACTTTGAGAATTATGAGCAATTTAGGATGGTATTTTTGTCTTGGAAGTCTAAGAATATATGAATCTTTATTATGTCAGTTAGGTATCTTGTTACTGAGTGATCTTCAAGGGGATTAGGTGAATAAGGTAAATTGGTAAATCATTATTGTCTGGGTTTTGGCCCCAAACCCCACGCAGAACGCTACTACTTGAGGTCTCTGTGGTAGAATTAAGGCAAGCTAAAAGCCCTGCTCTGTTTCTACTAAGCTCCAAGCCTATCTGATACTACCGTTTCTGAGAGAGAAAGCTAAAGGAGAGTGAGGATTGGCGAGCATTTGAACCAATAATTAAGAAGCAATTAAAAAGCAACAGGTTGGGGGAGGAGGCTGTCATCTTAGTAGAAGCCGCCTCTATTAACCTTGTGTGGTCCCTTTGCAAGGGCCTCACCCATGTATTTTCCAACCACCTTGGAATCTCATTCAGTATGCCTGAGGCTCAATACAATGCTCTGGAGCTTCCCCAAGACAAATCATTAATCCTTTTTGGAGGTAGATTAAAGCAGTGTAGCGAGAAGTCTTCAAACTTCATCTCCTGAAAGCCCAAAGTAAATGATCACACAGTGTGTATTATTATTTTTGTAATTAATAAAACTTAGATAATGCTGTTTTCAGCATTTGGGAACTCGAGAATGGAAAGAGAGAATGGAGAGCTGATAGATCTGTGATCAGGTAAGACAGATTCTAAGTCTGTAGTGAGAAGACAGCTAATCCTGGACACACTGAATTTACAGCTCTCGTTCTAACATACATCAGAGGCCTTCAGAAAGGCATTGTCCTGAAGCTTTGAAACTGAAGTCTTAGTAATTACTATTATCACTGATTATTTTGGGAGAAGGTAGAATGGGAAAAAGTAGAAGTAACTTTATTACTAATTAATATAGTAGTTTTGCTCAGGTTCTTTTCTCTTTCTTCTATTGTCTTAACATTATTTTTCAATTTTTATCTTTTCTCCACAAAGTTCCCTCAGAACCTTGATGCAAAAGTTTCAGAAAAATTTAAAAACTGGTGAGAGTTGGGCAATGACAACTTTTTCTAGGCTTTCAGATTTTCTTATAGGCACTTTATGTCTGATTCAAAAGCTGTAAAAAGTGTGAGTGGAGGTAAGTGTGTTAGGGAAGCTGTATTTTGCAACTCTGCTTTTCTGAGTTTTTCAGGGCATGCATTGTTTTTCTCAGATTATTACCAAGTCCTAGGACTGCTGTAGCAGCTCATATGGAAAAAGTCATGATAAAAAGGAAGTATAAATGTAATATTCTTCTTCCATTTTAATATCTTGCTGTAGCTTTTTAAACCAAGTTGTAAAAGTTAATAATAAAATATAGATTAGTTGAAAATACTTTGTTACCAATACCGCTACCTGAGGACCTTATGTACTGCTCTGGAGTCCTAACTGTACAGTCTTTCAGTTCTGTGTTTATTTTTTCTAAGTTATAAGAATAACAGGTTATATATGCCTTTTTAAATGTAAAACTATAATTAAGACCTAATTTACCCAAGTAGGAGTGACTGTCTCAAACCTCAGCAGTACTGACATCAACCACAAGATGGCTTCACTGCCTTAAAATTCAAAGTGAAGGTTCTCTTGCCCTTGGACGGTCTATAAATTGGACATTTTTAAAAAGAAAAGGAATTGAAAAAAGTTTTAAGTTTTGATTTAATAAAATAATATCATGTTTCCTATATGTTAATTTAGCCTGTTAAGTAATACAATTTGTCTCTTTTAGTAAGCTATATATTAAAATTAAACATCCACTTGTAATTTTAGAAAAAATGGATTACTAAAACTCTTATGCTTTATTTACAAGTCCTTATTGCTAATTACTAATAGGAATTCTGTGGAGTTTAAATAGATACTCTTCCGGATCATTGAAAAATAAACTATCCACCTTACCTTTTTTTTTTTTTTTTGGTTCCAAGGAACAAAAAGAGAAGTGAGAATAGGAGAAGTGTTACTTTTGGCTGGTAGTCCCACATGGTTTCCTTGCATTCATTTGCTATAAATTACTTTATGATTGAATACGGGTAACTTATATGCCGTACTGTTATGTTGAGGGTTAAACTGAGACTTTTTAACTTTCAGGGAATCTTAAGTTTGGGAAAACCTATTCAAGATTATGTTGTCAATTTCTTAATTATAAGGCATTTATTAAATGTTTTAAAAATTCCTAAGAGGTAGTAGATCTTATAGTTAATATACCACTATATAATTCAGAAAGTTTAAATTTTATTATTATTTTCCACTTAAACTCTCTTGCCACATATGAATATCATTTGAAAAATTTGAGATTAGGACTAGGTACTGCCTTCCATAAAGTTATTTCTTCCAATATTCTTGATGCTTTTCATCTGCTCCCCTCTTGGTCTTTTTTTGCACAAGCATCTACCTTACCCAGGACAACCCTGGTTTTTAGTGAATTCTAATAATCGTCGTTTTATTTTTCTTCTGTCATTTGTTGCGGACCTACTCTATGCTAGGTCCCATGTTAAATAATTTATATGTATTATCTATACAATATTCAGAACAACACAAAAAATATAAACTATTACACCCTTCCCTTTTGTTTTAGAGATAAGAAAACTGCACCTTCCCTAAGATCACAGTTTTTTTGTAGCACCTCAGTGTCCTTCCCTCAGCCGTCAGACAAATGGCTCTTTATTTTTCAGATTCCAACTGAAGTGTGACCCTTCCTGTCTTCTAAGTTTCTTGACCTCTTTTGAGCAGAATTAATTTTTAAATATGAATATTCTTATTGTCCTTTATACCTACATCTGTTTTTAGTATGTAACAAATATGCTTTTAGAATATGCGCTACAAAGAAGACAGGCCAGGCTATGAGATAGATCTGAATTGGAGTTCTGATTTGTCTCTTACTGACTGACCACTGTTAAAATATTTTACCCTCTGTCCTTGATTTTCTTATTTAGTATACACAAATATTCCTAATGTGCTTTATCTATCTGGAAGTAAATTAAAGAACTTATGTGAAGATCCTGCTACATTTTCTGGTATATGTCTAGGAAGTGCTAAGTAAATTACAGTTAAAGCACTAGATTTTTTTTTTTAATCAGATAGTTTCTGCATGTATATTTGTGCTAAGTGATAGCGATATAGAGATCAAGATAGCCTCTGTCTTCTTGGAGCGCATAGCCTAATGAGAGACTGAGAAACCAACAATGTCAATGTAGTGAAACAAATGCTGTGTCCAAGGTGTGTACAATAAAGTGGCAGCTGTTTCAGTTTAGTGAGGTTATTAGGTTCCTTTTCTTGCTAGCCTGTTAGCTTTTAGATATGTGATTTTCAGTGAAGGAATGGTGATTAGATGCCCCATATGGGGTCGTATTTAAAATATTAGGGTATTGATATATGGTACATACACACATACACAGATTACACATACACACCATATTTAATATTTTCTATTACACAAAAAGCTCCTTCGTAGTAGAAACTAAAGAATAGAAAATAAAGCTTGACAGATATTCACTGGTAACAATACATGGAAGATAAGTATAGTGGATATTTGTAATTTCTAAAACCTGAATTCTCTCCCTGTGTTTGGGGGAATTTCGCATTTCAAGTCTTGGTGATAGAGAAGAAAATGCCAGATACTTTTCTCCCAGCCTCCTTTGCAGCTATGCTAGTCGGGTGTAGCTGCCTTGAAGTTGGGCCGTTTACACACACAAAAAGCAGGAACTGTGGAGAATCCTGTCTAGTAATAGTTGAAGCTGCAGCAAGATTGTTTCTGGAGTAGTAGCTGCAGGAGTGCCAGAATAAGTGCCCAGAGCTAATGAGATCACTGGTACAAGGCATAGTGTTAGATGCTTGCCGTTGGCTGGATCCAGCTTGTTCCAGCTCATGAAGTTGATTGTCGGCATCTTTCCCTAATTTAGAGTGCAGTAGCATCCAGTTGATGGTTGTGGTTGGCCATGGAAATTGGCACAGATTACCGAGTAGAGTGGCTTTTCCCCTGTCCCTCTACCAGAAGTATTTTACCAACAGAACTCTGCATGCATGTAACAGTTTTCCTAAGGAATATAACCAGGAATGAAACTCTACTGCGTTGTGGAATTAAGCCAGTATTCAACTTTACAAGATAATGCCAAATTATCTTGCAAAGCACTTGTATCAGCTTAAGTTACCTTCAGTATTGTATATGAGATTCAGTTGAGCCATATCTTTTGTGGCACTTGAAATGATCAAAATTTTCTAATCGTGTCATTGTAAAATATATTATTTTTCCTTCGATTAGTCTCTCCCCTGCCCTTACAGAGTTTTACAGTCAAATGATTAAGACTCTTAAAATATCATGTTTGAGTTTGGATTGAAATTGCATTGAATCTGTACATTAGATTAAAAACATCTTTATATGATATGATATTACCAGTGAAATGTTGGTAAAATCCTTCTCTGAAGAGCAAAAAAGAGCCCTGACATGCAGGATTTGCCATTTTCTATGTTATAAATATTCTTTGTATGGGTGATTATAAGCTATCTTATGAAATCACTGAACCTGGAATTAGGAAGAAAAGTACATTAAGAAAGCTCTTGTTAGCTGGTATAAGCTGGCTCCAGCACAACCCTGGATATATCTCTTCATTTATTAATTCTTTCTGTAAAGTTTTATAACTTATTGGAAGTATATAGGCTGTGCATCTTTTGTAAGCTTTATTCCTGGATCTTTCTATTTTTGTTATTGTAAATGGTGTTTCAGAAATTTTTTTTTTTTTTTTTTTTTTTTCAAAAGACGGGGTTTCACCATGTTGGTCAGGCTGGTCTTGAACTCCTGACCTCAGGTGATCCGCCCGCCTTGGCCTCCAAAGTGCTTGGATTACAGGCATGAGCCACCACACCCGGCCTAGAAATTTTTTTAATTACTATTTCTATCTGTTACTGGTACATGGAAAGGCAGCTGATATTTGTATATTGATTGTAATTCTGTCACCTTCCAGTTACTTTCTTATATTATTATTCTTACATTATTATTCTTATATAGTCTTATATTCTTCTTCCTATTATTCCAGTTACAATTTAAAAAACACCATTTACAATAATATAAGAATAATATATTATTCTGTATATTCTTTTATGTTTCTCTATAAATTTGCCTCTTGATATTTCACATGAATGGAATCACATTATAGCTTGTTGTATCTATCATTTAGTGTAATTTTTTTAGAGTAATCTATGACATAGCGTATGTCAATAGTTTTTCCTATTTATTGGCGAGCAATATTCCATTGTATGGATATACCACATTTTGTCCTTCCACTTACTGTTAGATTGGTGCAAAAGTAATTGCAGTTTTTGATATTACTTGTCTCTTATTACTGTTATCAGTTCTTAAATTGTTGGTTTGTGCCTTTACTCTTTGCTTCTTGATCACTCGTGTCAGTTATCAATTTCATTAGTCTTTGTTGCAGTAGACTTTGTTAATGTTCTTATTGTATTTTTAGTTTGATTCATTTATTTTTCTCCTACCTGTTTTAAACTCATTGCTTTTTTTCCCTCAACTTCTTAGTTCTACTCATTAGTTTTACTTTTTCAAAAATAGGTTTTAAGATATACAAAGAAACTATACAATACAAAATTTAAAAATGAAGTTAAAGTATATAGCAAAAGCCAAATAAGACAATATACATGCATAATATTTAAAATAAGCCTTTCAATCCTAGAAAACTAAAATGGGGAGAACTTTACTGAAGGGTAACATACATAAAATGAGGACTAATAGCAAGGAACAATTCTAAACATTTTCCCAATGACTTAGCCTCAAAAAGACAGCTTAGGAAAATGATTAACATGTAGTTTTTATTTTTTCCTAGTCAATCCAGTTCTACTTAGATAAATCTGGTTACCAATTAATATATATATAAATTAGAGTAACTTTTTTTCTACTCAATTACTACCATTTTTTCTTTTTCACCTTTTCCCTAATTTTCTCTAGCAACACTGTTCCTTCAATTTGATCAGTTGAACTCAATAGGTTTGGTACCTAAAATGAGTATCAACTCTTATTAGGAAATGCAATCCTTGAAAAGGCAAATCTTTAACCAAGGTGCTTGACAAAGTTAAGCATTCTCCATATGACAATATCTCCCATGTTAATCACTAGGATAATGGCTGCTCTTGGCTAGATCAAATGACCCTGGGTGATACTGGAATGCTCCCTGGTGAGGTACTGTAGAGCTATGTGCACAAACACCCACTTATTTAAGCTTCCAATAAATATAAAGCATCATTTTAAAACTATTTCAGTAGAATAAATTAAAAATTTTGCATTTCTGTTGGCCTGCTTTGCTTTTTGAGCTGGCTTGGAGTGCTATTCGTCACATAGAAGACAACTTCTTAGTTTAACTCATTAGTTTTCTTTATTTTAAGGCTATTAAATTTTTGTTCTAGCACTGATTTAACTATACTCCTGTATTTACATAGGAAATATATGTGTATTACATATTTATAAACATAACTATATATTCAGCTATGAAGATTTTATACATGGTACTTTCATTATTCAGTTCTAAATATTTTTCAATTAATCTTATTATTCTTTACCTATTTTGATTACAGAATATTAGATTTTTTTGGTTACAGATTTCTAATTCAGTTACATGGTGATCAGAGGATTTAGACTGAGTGATAGCTCTATTTTGAAATTTGTAGAGTCTTTACGGCTTGTTATGTATTTGTAAATGTCACATGTATGCTTGAGAAGATACTTGTTTCTATTGGGTTTAAAGTTCTATATAAATTTTCTAGTTTAGGCTTATTATTTTGTAGTTGTGTTTGATAATTACAAATTCTCAAGTCCTTAGGGGCTTAACATTTTTTTAATTTTATGTTTCTTAATCTTTGTAGCTTGTTTCCTTGTAAGTCTCATGATAGATTGTTAGGATTTCATTTTTCTTGATCTTTCTGTGTGAGGATCCTGGCCACTTGAATCAGAAATGTTGTTTTTTTAAGAAGGGATATGTGCTTGTTTCTACCTTGAGCTAGTGGGGGTGCTGTTGACTTACAGTGAGTTAAAGTGCTAAGTTAAAGTTTGCCCCTTTCCCACCAGCCCAAAGCTGAAACTCTTAGTTGCAGTGTTGTTACTGCAAGAAGCAAACATACATCTTCTCTGGAGGGAAATGTCCAAATTGGGGTTCACTAGAGATAGGCATCTCTGCATAACATCGGGAATGATTCTGAAATTTCTAACAATGTATAGTTGTTCTTTATTTTTCTTTTCTTGGGTCTGATACCATACTTAGAATGGTACAGGGGGTGTGTGACAAATCAAACCTTATTTTTTTTTCTCTCTTCCTATCCCACGTCTGTGTTTATTTATTAAAGTCAAATTGTGTTAAGGTGATATTGAGTTTTTAGACAGAGAAAGTAGGTAAAAAAGAGATCGTGATAAATGCTATTTAACGCTTATCTTTCAGGCTTTTAAAGCAGCTGTAGGCAGAATTCGTATTTCTTCTTCCAATGCAGCTTTTTTGAAACATTGCCCTGTTGCTTGGGCCTCAAGGTAAAGATGTGAATAATCTAGTCAAAAACCTCCCTTGAACTAAAAGGGTGGATGAAAAAATGAGCCCTAGGAAATCTCCCCTGAAGCCACTGGAAATGCTTTTGGAAGTAGTAATAGGGTAGAGAAAGAAATGAATTGTGACTTTAAGTAGATAAAAAAAACTATGGAAGATGAAACTGTTTTATTTTCGCCTTATTTTAATTTACTTTGCAATAATGGAGCATTGATTGGAACTGAATCATACTTACAGATTCCTTTTGGGTATATACTTTGTTTCTAGGGTTGATAGAGAATGTGATGCTTATGTTGTAAGGTATATAGATTAATTTCTTTCTCAAGGAAATTAATAAGATGACAAAAATAGGTCAGGTGTGGTTGCTCACGCCTGTAATCCCAGCACTTTGGAAGGCCAAGGTGGGTGGATCACCTGAGGACAGGAGTTCCAGACCAGTTTGGCCAACATGGCGAAACCCCATCTCTACTAAAAAAGATACAAAAATTAGCTGGATGTGGTTGCTCACACCTGTAATCCCAGCTACTAGGAAGGCTAAGGAAGGGGAATCACTTAAACCTTGGAGATGGAGATTGCAGTGAGCCAAGATCAAGCTATTGCACTCCAGCCTGGGTGACAGAGAGAGTCTATGTCTCAAAAAAAAAAAAAGTTTAGAAAAATAAATAGCTGGCATAATTTTCAGGCTAAGTGTCTTAAATGGTTTCCAAAGTTAAGAAAAAAAAATCCGTTGTAAGTATTTATCCAGGTGTGATCATACTGTAGAGAATTGGTCCCCTGTCATCCAAACTTTGGAGAGTCTGATACACAAGAATGTTATTTAGTATGATCAATAAATTAATAAACTAACAACCATTTAAATCTAATATTTTATATCAGTTGATATGACTAGTTAGGAGTTTAGATGACAGAGGTGTTCATCTTCCTCAGGAGAAGGTATGATGCCTGGATTAACAGCCTAAGAATATTTCTAGCAGATACTTAATATTGTTTATTAGAGATAGAGATGCTTACATGGATACACAATGATACATCATTCTAAGCCATTAAAACTTTTTATAGTAATTTATTTTGATTGTTTCTTATTACTCATACAAAAGAGAAAATCAGATTAAAGAAAGCTTGGGTGACCAAAATTAATCCTTTTTATTATTTTTATTTGAAATTGTTATTTTTTTTTTAACTTTGGAGTTGCTCTTGACAGTAGTTAAGAAAGATTCTTAAATTCTTGTCTATTTTGTGGATGTTTTAGATGATTTTTTGTTTTTTTTTTTTGAGCCAGGTTCTCACTCTGTCACCTGGGCTGGAGTGCAGGGGCACAATCATGGTTCACTATAGCCTCCACCTCCCAGGCTCAAGAGATCCCGTCATCTCAGCCTCCCAGGTAGCTGGGACTACAAGCACACACCACTATGCTTGGCTTATTTTTGTATTTTTTGTAGAGGTGGGGTCTCCCTATGTAGCCCAGGCTGATCTCAGACTCTTCGGTTTAAGCGACCTACACACCTCCGTCTCCCTAAGTGCTGGGATTACAGGCCTGAGTCACTGCGCCCAGCCTTAAGATGATTTTAGATTCTAAGATCTTAGAACCATAACATTAAAAAAAATTTATTATGTATATTTTATTTAGGTCCAGTACTTCCCTATGTTTTAACTACAGGGTATAAGAAACTGAATATTGTAAGAAGAATAATGAATAAAGTCATTATATACACTGGTTTACTTATATTTCTGAACCGTGGAACTACTAACTTAAGGCTTAATGATTCAAATTAAGAAGTGAAAAGAGATTCTGTAAAATTCGTGGGATTCTCAGGAGGATCTAATAAATAATACCTCCTTTTCTACTTTGGTTTTGAACCAATTAACAAGAGTGGCATATGTGGGCCAAAATAACTATTACTAATTAAAATATATTTTGAAGATGTGTCTTAGTGGAACAGCCAAATGGACACATTAACCGAACCACAAAACGTGTAGGCTTGTACACTCACTCATGGAAGTGCCAGTCCAGTGAGGAGGCTGAATAAGTGCACCGTCCCTCATGCCCCCTAGCTAGGCTAGATCTCAAGAGGAAAATGACTGAGGCTGAGGCCAACATACAGTATTTTCTTCGCAGTCAGGTAACTCATTCCATAAGTGGGTATATTAATTAGCTGAGTCTGCTGTAACAAGTTACCACAAACTTGGTGGCTTAAAACAATGGAAATTTATTTTCTCACAGTTTTGCAGGCCAGAAGTCTAAAAGGATCAGCAGCGTTGGTTCCTGTTGGAGGCTCTGAGGGAGTATCAGTTCCATGCTTCTCTCCTAGCTTTTGGTAGCTGTAGTGGTCCTTGGCCTTTTTCGGCTTGTAGATGCATAACTTTAATTTCTGCCTTCATTTTCACATGGTTTTTATACCCTGTCTCTCTCTCTTTCCCTTTCTCTCCTAAGGATACTCATCATTGGCTGTAGGGCCCACTGTTTCACAATGTTCTCATCTCTAGATCCTTACCTTAATTATATCTGAAAACAGCCTTGTTCCCAAATGAGGTCACATTTATAGGTTCCAGGTAGACTTGTCTTTTGGTGGGGCCACTATTTAACCCACTAAAAGGGGTGGAGAGGCCAGAAGTTGGATTAATTAAATAAGTAAAGTTGCTGCTTGCTTGGAATTCAGCACTTAGGACAGGTGTTTCTCCCTATCCTTCATTCCCCAGATCTTTGTTCTCATAGTCAACCAGATGTAGGAGATCACCAAAATAGTCCTATTCCTGCCCCATGTTTGCATCATTGGCATTATCTTCAATTTGTATTTCTTTGACAGAATCTTTTAAAGTGACTTACCCATTTTATGAGCATTAGGTAAAACTAGGTAATGTAATGCATATGTCCATTTAACTGTGCACAAAGAACAGGCAGTTTGTCACAATACATTGAAAACAAGGGAAGGTGTCATGCCAACACCCAGGGATTTAGAACTACCAAAATTCCACAAAGATGCCTAGTGACCTGTGTTGTATGGATTGAATAAGGGGTATGATTGTTGCTCTGGATATCAAATATTGGTAAAGTGGACTTTTTTTGGCTACGAAACATTAAATAAAAAGAAATGTTTTCCTCCCACATTTGAATGAAGTATAGTGCCTATGATGCGTGAGTCTCTCTTTGGAACACATAGGCCTAGGTCATCACCAACTGTGTGGCGGGTTTTTTCAATGATGTAAGTGGCCTAACTCTGTGCTCTCCATGCACAGAACACTTGAAATATGGCTAATATGACTGAACAATTGAATTTTAATTTTCACTTAATTTTAATTAAATGCAAATTTAAATAGCTACATGTGGCCAGAGGATTGTATTGGACAGCACAGACTAGATATTTGTCAATGCCTAGGCTGCAAATATTAGGTACTAAAATAAACAAAATTACGACTTTACAATAACTATAACATGCCCGTGATTTAATTTAAATGTCCTTATTTTAATGGCATTAACAAAGCGAAAGAAAAAGTTCATCCTGAATTAGCAGCTTATCTATACTTGTTAAGAGTTTTGGATTTGCTTCAACTTGGAATTTTTTTCTTAAGTGAAAATTAGATGAAATTTTAGATTCTCTTTTCTAATTATATTCTCTAGGCCTAAATTTATTATAACAAAATTATTCCTTTTTTAGGCAAAATGCTGGTAAATATGGAGTGGAAATTTTTCAACTTGGGAACATGCTTGCTCAGGAAATTTAGTGTAAATATTTGTCAGTCATTTTACATTTCTCTTTGCTGAAAATATAAATTAATATGAACAGAAAAATTTTACTTAAAAGCCTTTCTCCCCTAAGGTGTAATACTACTTAAAGATGTAGAAGTTGTCACTTTAGTTAAATTTATTTTTCAGACATGTAAGCAGATTCTACTATTATTTCTAAGTATATTTGTTTTATTTTTATATTTTTATCTTTGATTGAAATTTGGCTAACACATAGCATTAGATTTAATATCAAAGTTAAAGTTTTTATTTTAAAAAGGAAAATGTGAAAATTTGTTAATTACAACTCATACTTCTTGAACTTTATGTAGTTTTGGTGGTATTATATTCTTCATGTATACCAGAAGAGGGTGCACTTTAAACTTGATGTCTTTGAATAGAAAGCATTCTGTTGTTGTTGTTGTTGTTTTGAGACAGAGTCTAGCTTTGTCACCTCAGGCTGGAGTGCAATGGCTTGATCTCAGCTCACTGCAACCTCCACTTCCCAGATTCAAGAGATTCTCCTGCCTCGACCTCCCGAGTAGCTGGGATTACAGGTGCATGCCACCATGCCCAGTTAATTTTTGTATTTTTAGGAGAGACAGAGTTTCACCATGTTGGCCAGACTGAGGTCACAAGCTCCTGATCTCAGTTGATCTGCCTGCCTCAGTCTTTCAGGTGATCTGCCTGCCTCAGTCTTTCAGAGTGCTGGGATTACAGTTGTGAGTCACCACGCCCAGTCCAGAAAGCATTTTTTTGGACTACTGCCATAAATTTGATTCCCTTAAAAAAACTGCAAAGTTCTTTATTTTCAGAATATCCCTTAATGTACAAGTAGAGAGAAGCGGGATGTATGTATATGATTTAGAGTGCATAAGACTAACAACATCAATAAATAAACCTTTCATCCAGAAATATAACTTTGTTTTTCAGAATTATTTAAAAAAAAATTGTTCTTCAGGAGACCTTTTTGAAGTTTTCTGTTTCAATATCAAAACAAACAAAAACCTGATAATATATAATTTCAGTTTCGCTCTTAATTGAAGGTAGTACAAATCATAAACCATGATCATTAAGGAAAAGAGAAACACTATAAATGAAAGTACAGCCATGAATAGAGTTTCATGACTAGAAAGTGATTTTTATTCTTTTGTGTTTTGACAGCTTGAAGGTCCATGTGTTTTACAAATTCAAAAAATTCGCAATGTTGCTGCACCAAAGGATAACGAAGAATCTCAGGCTGCACCAAGGATGCTGCGATTGCAGATGACTGATGGTCATATAAGTTGCACAGCAGTAGAATTTAGTTATATGTCAAAAATAAGGTGACTGGCACTTTATTTTGTGTATTTTTTATAGAGTGTTGAAGGTGCTATTCAGTGGAAGAATTTAAGAATTTAGAAAAGGAGGAATGGACCCTTACATTATAACTTTTCAGATGAAATTAGCTTTGCATTTCTGCTTTATCTGTATAAAAATAGTTAAGAATATATGGCCTGGGGAGGTGGCTCACACCTGTAATCCTAGCACTTTGGGAGGCTGAAGTGAGGTCAGGAGTTCAAGACCAGCTTGACCAACATGGTGAAACCCTGTCTCTACAAAAATACGAAAATTAGCTTGGCATGATGGCGGGTGCCTATAATCCCAGCTACTCGGGAGGCTGAGGCGGGAGAATAGCTTGAACCTGGTAGAGGGAGGTTGCGGTGAACTGAGATCATGCTGAGGGAATGTGTTCTTCTTCCAGGTCCACAAGGGGGCGTAGTTTTAAGGGCAAGAACTTGCCAGCGCCATGCCCCCTCCCATCTGTCTTCTTCCGGGAAATTTAACAGTTTATGTTTAAATTTCGCCAGCTCGGGAAGAAACTAAGAAACTATTTTTGTATTTTTAGTAGAGACAGCGTTTCACCATGTTGGCCAGACTGAGGTCACAAGCTCCTGACCTCAGGTGATCCGCCTGTCTCAGTCAATCACCCCAGCGGAAGTTTAAAGGAACTCCTTTCATTGGCCAGAGGAACTTGGGGAGGTGGGAATTTCTCCCATGATAAATTCCCCTGCTCCTTCACCCACACCAGAGATTTCCAGCTCTCTGGAATCCCCTCCCACATAGTGGGAACTCTCTTTCCCCTCCTGGATTTCTCCCCTGGAGTTCCCTTCCACTCTCTTCGTGGAAATTTTTCTCTCTTCTCCTCCTTTTTTCCCTCTTTTCTCTACCTAAATAAAATCACCTTTCTACAACACTTCTTGGGGCAGGTATTTACTTTACAAGCTTACAGCACACCTGCAGTGGTCCCCTCTCTCATCCTTGAAATAGCGGAGACCAAGAACCTACAACATTCTCACGGTGGAGCTGTACCTCACCCGTACCCTAAAAACCCGGTTACAATGCCATTGCACTCTAGCCTGGGTGAGAGAGTGGGACTCCAGCTCAAAAATAATAATAATAATAAAATAATAGAAAAAAAATCATAAGAATGTAGTTACTTCTTGATTCAATGTTAATTATAAAAACAAATTTATGGTGTTCTTGTATGAAAGTAATATTATTAGTTTTGTCTGATATTTTCGGTTACTCAGTTGTTTAGAACAGAATTTTTAAAAATATGGTTTCATCCTTGACAATTCAGTAGCCATGCATAATAGTGTTTAATGTTCTTGCAGAGTTTTATAGGCTAATAAATTTTCCTTGGAAATGATTGAAGTCAGGGAGGTTTGTGACTGACTTCAGTCATTTGCTAGGAAATGATTGGAAATGATTTTCCAAATCTTTCATTTGGTTATTTTAATAAAAGACTTTTAGAGTCGTGCCCAGTGGAATGGAAGAAAGCAATAAGAAAGAAGGGAAAGTGTCCCCTTTATCCTCAGTGTTTCCATTTGGCCATTCTGAGCTCTGTTTTCTGAGGTGGGAACTTCCACTATACGTTTGCATCTCTCCTCCCACCTGCCTTTTTTGGTCTTCTTTGTCATTTTATATGCTTGCGTTTGCAGCTTGTCTCCTCAGCTTTTTCACTTAATATAAACTCCTACATCATACTTTTCTCTTGAGCAGGCATTTATCAGGTCTTCCAGCCCTTTAATCCAGTGTTGCATGTACAAAGGTGAACGGGGTTTAGATTTCAGCCTCTTAGTAGCTCATACGCTAATGAGGTAGCACTTAGGCACACAAATATTATTAGAAATATATAAACTGAAATGACTAAGAGTCCCAACAATTACTTCTGCCTAGGGTAACCAGGAGTGGGGTTAAAATGTGAGTAGGTGTTTTAAGGTGCAGGGAGGGAATAGCACATGCAAAGACACAGTGTTCTGACAATAGAAAGACTGAGAAGTTACATTTGGTGGAGCTTAGGTGATTTAGAACAGTGGGTATATGAGAAGAAATGTGGTAGGTTGAGGCCTTGTGTGATATCTTCAGTGATTTATCTTCTTTTTTCTTCTTTCATCTGGTATCTGCATCTGGTAAATGAGGCCCCCTCCTCAGAAGATATATGTTTGTCTAAAATATTGATTCCTGTACACTAAAGGAGATTTGTTGACTTTGTGATTATGTTGTCTTCTTTTTGAAGAGTAGGATTCCTACTTTTGTGTAGAAACAGCTTTTCAAATTATGGCAAATTCAGTCACACCCCTTGCAAGGGAGCTCACAGATGACTCAGAAGGAAGACTTGCCATGTAATGGCTCACTCTCTCATTTTATGGCTGTATATTTCTCTGAGGAATAAAAACATAAGGTCAGTTTAGCATTGGGTAGTTGTAGCATTGGGAAGTTGTAGCCCAGTCTGCCCAATGCTGTCTACCATCATCCCTTGCTGAATTTATTGCAGCTTCACAATTGAAAAAAATTGTCATATGCTCTTCACTCATCAGTGAAGCAGCTTACCTACTTTTGGTGCCATAAAAATGACAAAATAGTTCTTACATGTAAACAGTTTGAAAAATATTTTACCAAATAAGTTTGTAGTTATCTTAGAAGGAAGATGAAACAACTCTCTAGCTGGGATAAACCAGGTGCTGATACAGATGTATTACCTTACATGGGCTTTGCATTTCTCTGAGGTGCTTGTTTCTACTCTTCTGTCCTACCTTCTGCCCCATCCCTTGCTAGTTTTTTTTTAATTGCAATGAAGAGAGATTAAAGGAACCTTGGGTGCCAATAAAAATATTAACTAAACCAAAATATGTTTTCTTAATAAGAATTAATTATGTTTCTGAAGGTAATAGTAAAAAATGTATTAAAATTTTAGTCCCTGAGTAAAAAGAACAAAGCTGGAAGTATCATATTTATTACCTGGTGTCAAACTACACTATAAAGCTACAGTAACCAAAACAGCATGGTACAGGCATAAAACCAGACACATAGACCAGTGGAACAGAATAGAGAACCCAGAAATAAATCCTTATACTTATAGCCAACTCATTTTCAACAAAGGTATCAAGAACATACATTGAGAAAAGGGCAGTCTCTTTAATAAATGGTTCTAGGAAAACTAGATAACCATATATAGAAGAATGAAATTTCCATCTCTCACCATATACAAAAATCAACTTAAATGTGGCGAGCGTGGTGGCTCACACCTGTAATCCCAGCACTTTGGGAGGTCAGGGTGGGCAGATCGTCACCTGAGGTCAGGTGTTCAAGACCAGCTGGGCCAACATGGTAAAACATGGTGGTACACACCTGTAATCCCAGCTACTCGGGAGGCTGAGGCAGGAGAATCATTTCAACCCAGGAGGCAGAGTTTGCAGTGAGCTGAGATCATACCATTGTACTCCAGTCTGGGCAACAAGAGTGAAACTCCGGCTCAGAAAAACAAAATAAAACAAAACACTTAAATATAAGACATGAAAGTATGAAATTACTAGAAGAAAACATTGGGGAAATGCTTCAAGACATTGGTCTAGGCAAATATTTTTTGGATAAGACCTCAAAAACATAGGCAACACAAGTAAAAAATAGACAATTGGGATTATATCAAACTAAAAAGCTTGTGCACAGCAATGGAAACAATGAACAAAGTGAAGAGACTACTTACAGAATGGGAGAAAATATTTGCAAACTATCCGTTTGACAAGGGATTAATATCCATAATATATAAGGAGCTCAAATGATTCAATAGCCAAAAAAAAAAAACAATTAAAAATTAACAAAAGACCCAAATAGACATTTATCTAAAGAAGACATACACACAGCCAACAGGTATGTGAAAAAATACTTAGCATCACTAATCAACAGAGAATGCAAATCAAAACTACAGTGAGAGATCATCTCACATGGTTAGAATGCCTATTATCAAAAAGACAGAAAATAACTGCTATAGTTTAGATATTTGACCCTCCAAACCCTATGTTGGAATTTGATCCCCAATGTTGGAGGTGGGGCCTAGTGGGAAGTATTTAGGTCATAGGGGAGCAGAGCTCTCATGAATGGCTTGGTGCCATCCTTGCAGTGAATGAGTTCTTACTCTGTTAGTTCCTGTGAGAGCTGGTTGTTAAAAAGAGCCTGGCACCTCTTCTCTTTCTTGCTTGCTCTTGTCATGTGATCTGCATATATCCCTTTGCCTTCTGTCATGAGTGAAACCCTCACCAGAATTGAAGGCTGATGCCATGCTGCTTGTACAGCCTGCAGAACTATGAGCCAAATAAACCTTTCTTTATAAATTACCCAACCTCAGGTATTCCTTTATAGCAACACAAATAGACTAAGGCAATAGCAAATGCTGTTGAGGATGCAGAGAAAGGGGAATGCTCAAAGACAAATGTTGCGTGTTCTCACCCATGTGGGAGCTAAAAAAAATTGATCTCCTGGAGATAGAGAGTAAAATGGCAGCTGGGAAGGATAGTGGGGAGTGAGTGATAAGAAAGGATTGGTTAATGGGTATAAAAATACAGTTAGATAAAAGGAATAAGATTTAGTGTTCAGTAGCATAATAGGATGACTATAGTTAGCAGTAATTTACTGAATATTTCAAAATGATTAGAAGAGTAGATTCTTAATGTTCTCAGCAAAGAAAAGATAAATGTTTCAGGTGATATAGATCTCAGTTACCCTGATTTGATCACTACACATTGTATATATGTGTTAAAATATCACATATACCCTCAAAATATGTAAATTATGATATAAAAAAAAATTTAGCCCCTATTTCCTTTTGTGGGAGTAGAACTAGTATTTAATCTGGTGAGACTGTCAATTGTTCCAATGAAATTATAGGTCCCGCTTCAAATAATTTGACTACATAGGTCTTAGGTAAATAATCTAATTCATTAGCAGTTTCTTTAGGGGAAAAGAGTACAGTAGCCTGGTGTCCTTGGTGTTCATTTTATTTATCCCTATATGTTGACTAAGAGTTATGTAAGTCTGGATTTGCTGATTGTCTGGAATTGGGAACACTTCTTCCCTATTGTAATTGTATTCAGCTGTTGCTGATCTTGAAGGCTAATAGATGGTTCTAAGTTTACTACATTTACCACCACAGAGCTGTCTACTTAAGGGTTAGGTTAGGCAGGGCTGTTTATGACCATTCATTTTGTCAGTTGTGATTGATCACTAAAAATGATTAAGCTTGGAGCCCTCAAAATAATTTTTAATGGCTTTATTGAGATAGCATTGATATATAAAAATTATATGGATGTAAGATGCACAGAATAATTTTTAATATATAATCTATCTTACTCTGTATGGCCTCTTTAAAGTTTTAAAATGAGACATCCTCTATTTCTTCTTGTTAGTAATTATTTTAACAATTATCTTTCTCCAAAAAAGGCCAGTGATATTAGCACTCTCACTGATTTGCTCTTACATGTATTAGCATGTCGTGAATTTTATGAGGTTTTAAGATGTGAACAGTGCAAATCCATTTCAGAATAATTTTCTAATTTATCTTAAGTATTTTAGGACAGACTTTACCTTAGAAGTACTATTTGCAGTACTTCTTGCTGTATGTGAGGAGAGATAGGGTGGGGCTTGGTGTATATGCTTTTATTTTAGAACAAACCCAAGTGACAAAATGGATTTCTTTCTTTGTTTTCGTTTGCCAAAGAGTTGGTAAGAGGGTAAACATTTTGTCTCTGGTTTTCTATAAGAGGAATTGTGGTCCAGTCACTCCTGTCACCTTCACCATTCAAGTTTTTAAATCCTGAGTCAAGCCAGAAAAAAAAAAAAAAAAAAAACAAAAAAACAAATAAACCCATGCCAATATCATCTTGTTTTCTGGGCAAGGCAGTCAGTTGGAGGGAGCATCCCCCAAATTTCTACCGTGTG
>CAUYQU010073611.1:0-46033 GCA_963574635.1 Cheracebus regulus | reverse complement strand
ACAAGAATCCCATTCTCTCTCCCTCTTTCTCTTCCTCTTTCTTTCTTTCATTCTTTTTTTCTTTTTCTTTTCCTGTGTTTTTCTTTCTCCTTTTCTCTCTTTTTCTAAAATCTCTTCCTCTTTCTTTCTCTTTCATTTTTTTCTTTCTTTTGCAAAAAAAAAAAAAAATAAATAAAAAAATAAAAAAATAAAGTACAATTTGAAAAAAAAGAAAAGAAATCTGTTCAACATAAATTTTCTTAGCATGCCATAATGCAAATCTTTCTATGGCTTTTTCAAAGCCATATATTCCCTTTCAATTCATGTTTTTAAAAAAGAACAAATTAAGCCAGGCACAGTGGCTCATGCCTGTAATCCCAGCACTTTGAGAGGCCGAGGCAGGCAGATCACGAGGTCAGGGGTTCAAGACCATCTTGACCAACATGGTGAAACCCGGTCTGTACTTAAAAATACAAAACTTAGCCAGGCGTGGTGGTGCAAACCTGTAATCCCAACTACTTGGAAGGCTGAGGCAGGAGAATTGCTTGAACCCGGTAGGCGGAGGTTGCAGTGAGCCAAGAGCATGCCATTACACTCTAGCCTAGGTGACAGAGCAAGACTCCATTTCAAAAAAAAAAAAAAATTAAAAAAAAAAGGACAAATTAAACCTAAACGACATAGAAGGAAATAGTAAAAACAACAGTAAAAATTGGTCAAAGGAAAACCAAACAATGGGAAGAATGCACAAAGACAAAAATTGATAGTTTTGGAAAGATTCATAAAAGGCATAAGCCTTTAACAAGATTGTTCAAGAAAACAATAAAAAATAAGTTATCAATATCAGCAATTAAAGAGGAGACCATCACAGGTTCTCACAGATATTTAAATAATAAAGAAATATTGTTAACAACTATATAACAATAAATTTGACAACTAAGATGATATTGACAGGTTCCCTGGTAAATATATATCACCCAAAGTAACATAAGGAGAAACAGAAATTATTAATAACCCTATATTTTTTAAAGAAATTACATTCATCATTTAAAACCTTTGCACAAAGAATACTCTATGCCCTTGGGGCTTCACAAGTGAATTCTACCAAAATTTAAGGAAGAAATAATGTCAGTTTTACACATAAACTCTTTCAGAAAATACAGAAATAAAAAATATTTTCCAATTTGTTTTATGACATCAAATTCACCCTGATACCAAAATCATAGACAATCATCTTTTTCCAAGAAAAGGAAACTACAGATGAATATCTCTCAGGACACTGAAGCAAAACTCCTTAAAATATACTGCTAAATCAAATTCATCAAAAATACATCACAGCTAAATGAGGTTTATCCCATTTAGAAGGTTGATTTATATTTGAAAATCAGTCATAATTGACCATGTTGATGAATTAAAAAAGAAAAACTATATAATCAACAGCTCAATAGATGCAGAAAAATAGTTTTGAAAAATTCAACATCTACTCATGATTTAAAAACAAATACATTTAGCAAAGTTGAAATAGAAGAAAACTTCCTCAATCTGAAAAAGGGCAACAATGTAAACCCTTCACCTAACATCATACTCAATAGTAAACTAAGAACAGACAAGAGCTACAAGTGGTTATATATACCTTGATGCAGGCAAAGTCTGCAGTTAGATTCAGGTGACTTAACTGCTAAAACAAAAAGCAGTAATTTTCAAAGAATGTGACAGAATCTAGAGTAGCTACAACAATGTCCTATATCCAAACACAAAAATAGCAGCATAGCAAATACACTAAAGAGTAACCCATACTCAGGCAAAAAAAGCAGTCAATAGAAATGAACTCCAAGTATGCCTGGATGTTGAGTTTTTAAATGGGCAAATGACTTGAAGAAACACTTTGCAAAAGGAAATATAAATCTAGTCAATAAGCACAGGAAAATGTGCTCAACATCATTAGTCATCAAGGAAATACAAATTAAAATCACTGTGAGATGGCATTTCATAACAAATAGAATGACTAACAAAAAGACTAACAATACCAAATACTGGCAAGGATGTGGAGCAGTATTTGGCAATATCTCATAAAGTTATATATACATTTACCCCATGATGCAGCAATTCCATTCTTGGGTATTTACTTAAGAAAAATGAAAGCATATGTCCATAAGTATATTTGCACAAAAATATTGATATGAGTTTTACTTATACTAGACAAAAATGTGAAGCAGCCAAAATGTTCATCAACAGGAGAATGAAAAAACAAATTACAATATAGTCATACAGTGAACTTGTACGAAGAATCAAAAAGCAGCAAACTAATGATACATACAACAACATGATTGAGCCTCAAAACCGTTATGTCAGGCCAAAGAAGCAAGACACAGAAAAGTAGATATATGATTGCATTTATATGAAGTGCCAGCATAGGCAAAACTAAGCTATGGTGATGGAATCACAAGTGTTTGTCCAGAGGCAGGGAAAGCAGAGTATCTGGAAATGGATATGGAATTTCCTGAGGTGATAGAAATGTTCTACATCATTATTGTTGTGTTATTTGGTATACATTTATCAAATACCATTGAAATGTAAGCTTAAAATCTGCTCATTTTACTGTGTGTAAACTGTACTTAATTAAAAATGATTTTTCAAAACTACATTTAATTTTAAAGCCCTAATATTTTCTTAGTTACACTTGAAAATAACTAGGTTGGCTTTTGAAAAAAATATTCCATTGAAAAGTTTGATCACAGAAATCTTTTCATAAAGTTTGTGTCTGCTGCTATGGTATCCTGAGAATACACACACACACACACACACACACACACACACACACACACACACACACACACACCCCATTAGACTGACCCATGCGAATATAACTTTCCTGGCTCCTACTTCCTTACTGTCAAGAAGGGTATGGAAATGTTGCTGAGTTGCTTGGGGAGAATATCTGCTTCCCTGATAAGATACTTACCTTTTTAAAAACGATCTTCTGAAGAGAGGGCTTTCAAGCAAAGAACAGAAAGAATTCCAGGCCCCATGAAAGGGAGAAATTAGAATTAGTGAGGCCCCAGAAAATCTGTCAAAAGATATCACATAGACTGCCATTGCTTCTTTGTTTAAAAAGGTGTAGACATAGCCACACATTGCAGAGGACCAGCTGGATGAGGCTCAAAGCCTGGAATCAAGAAAGTAAATATCTAATCGGCAATATTTGTTATAAAAGTTATGCTCCCAATTAGCTGAGGTTTTTGGAAAAGATATATTCAGATTGAAATGTAAACAAAAATGTATTGTTCACTTTCACTTTATTCAAAAAATGACTAAAACTTTACCTTAAAATCTATATATGGAATCTACTCAATGTTTAACTCTGAAATATTCTATTGAATTTCAGCAGTAAAAGGAAATTCCTGCCACTAATGGTGAAATCATCATGAACTTATACCTATACCATAAATATATTTTCGAATTAAGTCTTTTCTAGAAAAGATAAAGCTTGAAACCACACCCTTTTCATTTTGACCTTTTACTAGTCTTATTAGAAGACCTAAAAGCACCAACATATGTGATTATATCTTTGTTATAGCCTATTTCTTAACAATGTCCTTCCTATTATTAATATTTGTGTGTTACAAGTTTCTGTTAATGATATGAGTCATCTGTCATTAGTTCCATAATACAGAATGTTAAATAGTGTTAGGAAAACAAGCTATTTTGTTGAATAGCTTGTTTATCTTGAATCCAAAGTTTGCCATTTACTCACTGTAAAGGAGTATGTTCCACATGTTGCATGACCTCTGGCCTCATCTGTTAAAAAGGCTTATTTCAAAAAGTAAAGTAGAATTGAATGAAAAAATATTAAGTACCTTAATCTCTTCTGACATTTCAACTGGATTCCGCCAATAACTCTATAAAGCAATCTGCCAATAACTCTAGAGTAATCTACCAATAACTATATAAAGCACAGAGAACAGGGTCCTATCTTTCCATGCTCTTCCCTCCTTCAAGACAGTACTCACAGAAGAGAAACTTTGTGTTTCTATAATGCTAAAAGCCATCAAAATATTAAGGAAAGATTCTAGCTGTATAGACTATTGCTAAGTCTCTCATCCATTTATTCATTTACATAGTTTTGAACTTTGGAATCAAGACTTCAGATTTCAGTTGAGAAGATTTCAGTTGAGAAGTGTGCAGCAAATAATTCTCTAATCAAATTATACTAATGTAAAAAGCAAGGAAAAAGTCTTCAGGATCTCTGGCTAGCAAAGATTTCCTAGACTTGACAACAAAAGTATGATTCATTAAAAAAAAACATGATATGTTAAACCTCAACAAAGTTTAAAAACGTTTGTTCCTTGAAAGATCCTGTTAAGAGGATAAAAATACAATCTATAGACTGAGGAAAAATACATAAAGTACTTGCAAATCACATATCTTACAAATGACTAGTAGATGAAATATAAAGAATCCTCGAAACTCAACCATAGAAAAAAAATCCATCTCGAAAATGAGCAAAAGACATAAAGAGACATTTCTTGGAAGAAGATACAGATGGTAAATAAACACAAGATGTTCAACGTCACTCATTACCATTAGAGAAATGTAAATTGAAATCACAAGATATCATTACCACTTATGAGAATGACCAAAATAATAAAATAATGACTAAATAATAGTAAATACTGATGAAGATATAGAGAAACTTGATCATTCATACATTGCTGGCGGGAATATTAAATGATACAGCCATTCTGAATGACATGATCATACCAATGTCAAAATCCTGGTTGTGATATCGTAGTATAATTTTGAAATATATTACCATTAGGAAAAAAAAACAGAATAAAGTATATACCAGAGCTCTTCGTATTATTTCCTTCATCTGCATGTGAATCTACAATTATCTCAAATAAAAAGTTCAATTAAAATAAAAACCCTGTCTACAAATCACCTGCTTTCATAAAAATCAGAGTGGAACTAACGTTATCTTACTTGTTTATATTTAACATACTTTCTTGTTTAAGTAATTAAAATGCTAGAAAAAAAGAAAATGAGGTCCAGGCGTGGTGGCTCATGCCTGTAATCCCAGCACTTTTGGGGGCTGAGGCAGGCAAATCTTGAGGTCAGGAGTTCGAGACTGGCCTGGCCAATATGGTGAAACCTCGTCTCTACTAAAAACACAAAAATTAGCCAGACAAGGTGCATGCCTGTAATCCCAGCTACTCAGGAGGCTGAGGCAGAAGAATTGCTTGGTCCTGGGAGGCATAGTTGCAGTTAGCCGAGATCATGCCACTACACTCCAGCCTAGACCACAGAGTAAGACTGTCTCAAAAAAAGAAAAAGAAAATGAAGTTTATCTTATCTATACTGTAGACATTAATGGTTAAAGCAATTGCAAATTGCTGTAACACTAGATTCCAAAATGTCAATTATGTCATATATTCAAATAATTAGTTGTAATTGAGTTATTACTATCCTCAAGGAACAGAATCTGTATAGTAAGCAAAAATAACATATATTGACAAAGTTAAAAAGAGAATAACAAATAAGAGAAAAGGACTTACTTCCAAGAATATGGCGGGAAAAAGGCCCAGTGCACCAATACCAATCTGTGTGCCCCAGTTACCCAGTAAAACGTTTGCAGTCAGTGAGATGGTGAACAAGACATACTGATTAGTAAGGAAATTCTGAATGAATGAAGAAGAGACAAAAGCACTTGAGTTATAGAGCCCAGAAATTTGATGTTTGTTTGTGTACTTGTTTTGGTTTCCACATTCATGGCCTGAGCACAACAGACACAATCAGAGGGACCAAAGTAGATCAAACATCAGCTACTATAAGAAGAAATACATAAATGGCTGGGCGTGGTAGCTCATACCTATAATCCAAGCAGGCAGATCAGGAAGTCAGGAGATCAAGACCATCTAGATAACATGGTGAAACCCTGTCTCTACTAAAAATACAAAAAATTAACCAGGCATGGTGGCACACGCCTGTAGTCCCAGCTACTCAGGAAGCTGAAACAGGAGAATTGCTTGAACCCGGGAGGCAGAGGTTGCAGTGAGCCGAGATCATGCCACTGCACTCCAGCCTGGGCGACAGAGTGAGACTCCATCTCAAAAAAAAAAAAAAACGAAAAGAAAAGAAAAGAAAAGAAATACATACATGTATAACATACACACAAAACCCATTAGGTTTTGTGTTATTTTGTTTTTTTACTGATGATAAAATGTCAGGGATGTAGGTAAGATGTCCTTCAAGAAGCCAAATTCTTTGGGATTCAAGTTAGAGCTGGTTGCTTTGTCCACGAGAAAAGGTTTTGAGAAGACAAAAGGTGACTTATTAGAGGAATAATTCTAGAAAGAATTTACCAGAAGGAAGGAAATGCAGCATCTGTGAATGATGCCAGAACCTAGCACCTGGAGAAGTCATCAGCTGAATACCAAAGCAAGGCAAACTGAATAGTGAAGAAAGATGTGTCAAAATTGTGCAAGGAATAAGGTATAAAGTAGGGAAGAGATGATAAGGAACTTAAAATAAATCTCTGAAGTGTTGGATATTGCTTTATGAATAACTTGGTATGTTCCCACAGGAGTAGGATCAGGTCTTAAAGAGTTGACTGTGGGCCATCCTAAACTGTTAAATGCATTAGGAGAGATGTGTTAGATGTGTTGGAAAACTGTTAGATGAGTTGAAAGTAATTATTACTGATTACTTCACATAGTGATTGTGAGGACTAATGAGAGAGCATATTTAAATCATCTAACAATGTTCAAACTACTATTCTTTAACATGAAATAACTTCCTCTCATCATATTACTAATACAAAACAAAAACAGTGGCAAATAAAGAGCCTCAACAGAAAAGAGACAAGATGGCATAATTTTTTAAACTGTCAAATAGGTTAACAGATGAAAACACTTATAATAATGAATATAAATGGCCGAAATGCTCCCATCAAGTCATAGAACTTAAGATTGGTTTAAAAAATCAAATCTCAGTGTATATTTCTTATCAAAGCACCAAAGGTTTGATAAGAAGTTATCAAAGTACAATGACAAATAAATTTTTATCAGTTTAACTTTTTAAAAGCTAGGCACAACAATGTAAATTTAGAAAAATTGGAGTTTGGAGTTTTTCTAAAAGCATCAAAATATAAGAGGTCGTTATAACTGATAATTCATAATTCACAAATATCTTAATATGTGCAAAATAGGATAAATAAAAGTAGCATAAAGTAAGAAGTATTTGAAAGGGGAAAACAGAAAATTTGTAATCCAGTCCTATTTGTCTACAACAAATTCAATAAATAAAAATTATAAAAGAGCTTAAAGAAGCAAAAAATAATACGATTAGAAAAATTAAGATAAAAGGCCTGGCATGGTGGCTCATACCTGTGTGAAACCCCATCTCTACTAAAAATACAAAAAAATAGCCGAGTGTGGTGGCACCCACCTGTAGTCCCAGCTACTCAGGAGGCTGAGACAGGAGAATCTCTTGAACCCTGGAGGCAGAGCATAATAGTGAGCTGAGATCGTGCCACTGTACTCCAGCCTGGGCAACAAAAGCAAGACTCTGACTCAATAATAATAATAATAATAATAAAATATAAAAGTCAGTAAAAGAAAAATGCAAAATGAAACATGAACTTTGAGTTTAAGGGGGAAAAAGCTGATATACAAAAGTGGACAGGCAGTTAGAGATGCTGGCCAAAAGGAAGTAAGGATCTGTTCAGAGACAAAGTCAGGGTTCAGAGGAAAAGCCATCCAGTATCTACAGGAAAAGAAAATTCATTGAAATGCTCATAATAAGGGCCTACACGGTAGGTAGAAACGGACTCCTTTTACCGTACAGTCAACACTCAGTAACATACACCACTTCTGAAACCAGATGTATAGAAGACTTTCCCCACACACCAAGCAACTCACGAGCAGACATCAACTGGGTGTTCTATAATGTAACTCAGTTCTGATGCTAACTGATTATGTAGTCACAAAACCCTTGTCACTACTCAGCACCACCATTATTTTTTCTGACAGGAAATCACAATTTATTTTTTAAAATTGCCTATACTAACAAATTTAAATTTTCTATATATGTTCCTTGACTAATTGCATTTTTATCTAATAAAATTTCAGTCTTTTGATTATTTAAAAACTGGACTTTTTTTTTTCTTAACATAGGGTGTGGACTCCATCAAAAGAAAACATTCATTCAGTGTATTAATTTGCTAGTGCTGCTGTAACAAAGCATTAGAAATGGGTTAGCTTAACAGAAAGGTACCTTCCCACAGCTCTCAAGGTTACAAGTCTGAGATCAACATGTCAGCATGTTAGCTCCTTCTGGGGTCAGTGAGGGAGAATCTGTTCCTTGGCTCTCTCCTAGCTTCTGGTGGTTTGTTGACAGTCTTTGTCATCCCTAATTTGTAGATGCGTCACACAGTCTCTGTCTCATATTCACAAGGCATTCTTCCTGGTGTGTGTCTGAGTCTCCAAATTTTCTCTTTTTATAAGTACATATTAGGGCTCCATCCTATGCCCATGTGGTCTCCTCCTAACAGGATCTGCAATGTTTCTATTCTAAATTAGGTCACATTCTGAGGGTAAAGGCAGTTGGGGACTTCTACATAAAAAGACTTTGGGGGGACATACTTCAACTCTCAGTATTCAGCAATTCACTCATCAATAAATTTAGGCAGAGAATATTTATGTCATGACTCCTACAATGCTTAGCCTCATCCTAATCATTGGAAGGAGAGATGAAACATCCAGTCCCTCCCCTCACTGAGCAGAGAGATGAAATATGGGACCTGCCACTCTGGTTTGCTCCCTCTGCTCCAGTCACACCAAGCTCCTTCCTGTTCCTGGGCACAGTTAGCAAGCTCCTCCAAAGGGACTTTGCACTTTTCTTTCCTCTGCCTGGAATGCTCTTCACTAGATCCTTCAATTAACCACCTCTATGAGGTCTTGTCGAACTATTTTAAAAATAGTGATGCCACTCATCTCACACTATTTCTCCTTCCTAATTTTCTCAAAAATTCTTCGTATCTTCTAATAGAATCTATAACTTACCTCTTTGTTTTGTTTATTGTCTGCCTTACCACTAGAATTAAACAAATTGAGGACAGGGATTTTTGTCTGTTTGGTACACTGCTGTATCCCCAGGGCCTAAAATCATGCTCAGATAATGATGATGCAATGGATTAAGTGCTATGAGAGATACTGCAGTGTTAAGGTTTAAGTTCAATATTCTCTTATTCATTTTATAAACATTTATTGAGCACCTATTTAGGTACTGCTTGTGTAGTAGTGATTCATACCAAATTCACTTTCGTTTTTTATCCTCTTTGCTCTTCAGAATAAGAACTTCCTAAATCATCAATTTAATTCATATTGTTTTATTCCATAAGGTAAGGGCCAAGCACTGTGCAAATTATACACATTAATTATTCAACTATTCTACAGAACAACCCTATAAGGGAAGCACTCTTAAAGTCACTTCCTAGACAAGGAAACTGAGATGGATTAAGCCTTTTCTGAGGTCAAAGTAGCAAGCCACAGCTCTAGAATGCAAATCCGGAACTATCAGTCACCCCTTTGGCTATCTGAAAAGTCTTTCATTCATCACTATCTGTCTAAAAATCAAAATATTCTGATATTGTCTTCTTAATTCCTTTTATAACCTGATTTTTAAGGAAAACTTTATTTTTGAATTATTTTGCATTTTTGTTTTAGTTTAACTTTATTAATTCCAGACCATATTTTCTAGCTATCTCAAAAAGTACTGTATAAAATCTTACTCTTTTAAATTGAATTTCTTCATGGCCTACAATGATCAGTTTTTATTTATGAACAACAGACCCCTCAAAAGAAGGTATAATCCATATTTGTGTGGTATAGAGCTGGTATCTGAAACATGTTTTCCTGGCCTCATGATATAACAGAGTTTAAGATTATAATGAGCCAGCCACTCCACAGTTCAGTCCCTCTCAAATAATTTATTTTTGATCCTTAGAGTGGGATGGGGTAGAGGGGAGAGAATGATCCCTCAGGTGTACCATAAAATGCTATTTCCCTTGGTCCAGTGTGCCTGACCACTCATGGAATTGCTAACTTACTTTGGGGAATCCGAGAACTCAGCCAAAATCATTTCCTAAGTCGTACCGTTCATGGATTTTGTTCACTCACAATACCTGTACCATTAATTTTTATTCAAGTAACTTGTGGCTTGAATGTCTTTGTACCTTAGCAGACAATCTTCTCATATTATGTTGCATAGTCCCTGCCTTGGAAACTGTCATATTGTGATGTAATAAAAAATATATAGTTGGTCTCTCGCCCAGTTCCTGGCAGAGAGCTCCTAAAACTCATCATTTTCTGAGTGATAGGAATGCTAGGAGCATCTTCTGTTTTAGTATTTGGTCTTTGACCCCAACTCCTGACACAAAACTCCTAATCCTTCGGCATTTCCTGAGTCATAGGAGCATCTTTTGTTCTAATGGGGTGACTCATGGTGGGCTCCTAGATTGGGGCTGATCACCAGAAAGAGCAAGCTATGAAGAGAGAAGAGCTGAAGATTTAATAATTGATCATACCCACGTGATAAAGCCTTTATAAAAAATCCCTGGACACGGATGTGTCTGGTGGGTAGTGTATTTGGAGAGGGGATGGAAGCCCTCCACTGCTTCCCCCATACCTCACCCTGTGAAGCTCTTTCATCAGGCTGTTCATCTGTATCCTTTATAATATCCTTTGTAATACATTGGTAAACATATTTCCCTGAGTTCTGTGAGCCACTCTAGCAAACTACTCAAACCCCAGAGTGGGTCATGGGAAGCACCCAATTTATAGCTAGTTGGTCAGATGCATAGGTCACAACCTGGGAATTGCAGCTGGTATCTGCAGTAGAGGACAGTTTTGTGGGACTTAACCCTTAACTTGTGGGGTCAGTAAGATCCTTTAGAAACATATTTGGCAATAAGCAGTAAGAGTCTTAAATCATTCATCCTTTGGCGCAGTAATTCAGATTCTTGGACTCTAGCCTTAAAAAAATCATGCAAAACATGGAAAAATCTTTATGTGGATAGAAATTTGTTGCTATGCTATTCAAAACATTAGAAAAATAAGAAGTATAAGAAAACCTAAATGTTAACTGTTAAGAGGAGGGTTAAATAGTGATTCATTCACTGAAAGAAATATGAAAATTAGAAAAATTAATCTGAAGACTGGGTAGCACCTTAAAATGCATAGAAGTAAAAAAGCAGAATATGTACACTGATTACTTTCATGAAGAAGAAGTGCACATGAAAACTAAGATATTTTACTTTTGTATAATAAATTTGTTATATATATATATATGTCACCTGAAAACTATTTTTTAGTAACATTCAAAAATGTCACTATAACACAATGTATTACTTTGTGCCAAATATACTAGTGAATTTCAGAGAGGAAGAAAATCACATCTAGGTCTAATGTTTGAGAAGAGATGTAATTCAGGAAGTTAGATTTAAACTGGACATTGAACAATTTGGATGGCAGAGAAACAAGTACACATTCAGAACAATACTTCTAATTTATATTTCAAGCTCCACATCACCCTAATTTGGAGTGAGTAAAAAATCAACTCAGTGGATCTGTGTACATCTAAGCCAATCAGAATTAGAGTCCATGGACTCCCACAAAGCCATGTGACCAAGTCTGACATCAAAATAACATTATGATCAGCTAGAAATAGATTCAGTTTAGGTTTCTTTCAATTTGTTTCTTAAGAGATAAAAGTGTTATAAAAATACACCATGACTTGGTTATCATTAACCAATTTAGCTATAAAATATTATATAATGGATTAGGAATAAGATTTAAGAAACATGATCATTCACATGAAAACTATCCCAAACTCTCAGATATTTTTAAATTCCTCAAAGATTTTCACTGTGGCTTCTGGCACACTAGTAAAAGATGTCAGTCTAACAAAGTAGTAAATTGAACTTTCCCAAATTTGCCAATCTTTCCATTCTTCCCAGACTTACAATGACTTATCATTACTTCCTTCTAACAAACCTTCACCATAATTCTGAAATTATAACTGAATTCAGATCCAAAATATACACAAGAGGAGGCTATAGAAAAATTTCCAAAATAAGGTGCCTTCCTAATAAAAAAAATCCCTCATTGAATTCTAAGGTCTACAGGGTCAAGACCTATGTATCATTTCTCAGATTCTGTCAGTGCCCAAGGATACAATTAGAAATGGTAAAACAAAATCCTTTTTGGGATATCATCTATTGAGCAAAGATTCCCGGGAGATAGTTCTCCTTTGCATTTGAGAAAATTAGCACAGAAACACATAAACCTTCTCTATTCAGAAACATATAAATCTTCTCTGTTCAGAAACATATAAACCTTCTCTAATCCAAGTTCAATTATTTATTCATTTAACTCCTCCAAAAGCAATTTCATATTATACATGTGAGCATGCCAACAGCAAAAAAGTTGCTTTTAGTATTGTTGACATAGTATTTTTTTTAATATCAAATCAGCAAATAATACATATTTCAGGTTTGTCCTAATGGAGAATGTCAGGCACACCCAAATGTATCAGTGCTTTCTTTGTAGACTTTCTCAATCAGTCAGTCAAGCAAAGCTATTAACTTACTCTAATTCCCTGCAGAAGTCTTTTGTTTTACCACCTATAAAATGTCTATACAGCCAATTTCCCATTAGAAAATGTAAAAGATTTTTATATTACTATTAAGTTGCTTTATCAAATTCAATTTTAGGTCCCTGAAGTCTCTTACTTGGTTCCTCTGTCTGTATAATAGGTATTTGTATTTTTGTGGTTTTCTTTCTTTTTACATTGAAAAAGATAAACAACACCAAAGTGTAATAGATAATTTGGTTGGTATAAAGAAAGTAGAATGAGGGATGAAACGGGCTAAATTCACTTTCGGTTACAATGATTAGAATTTTATTTTCTTCACTACAGGCCCAATAGTAAAGTATAAGCTGAAAAGTTGCATGTGGTGATCTTACATGAATGTAAAAACTCCAGCAATTTAAAAAATATAATTAAAATAATGTAAGCACAGAATAATTAACTTTCTGGCATGTCCACATTTGTCTGACTTATTTCCATACTGAGCATAATATCCACATACAGTCTTCCCTTAGCTAATGCATAGTATTACCTGTCTACTCATAAATCCCATTTCTTATTTTCTATAGTTTCTCACACATTCTCACTTTACTTCTTTTCCTTAAACAATTAGCTTATTTCTTTTATTTTTGCTTATGGGGCCATTTGTTTAATAAACATCTTTTTTTTGATGTTTATTAAAAATTCATCTGCCTTTTTTACCCACATTTTAAAACAACTTGTCTCCTCTTCTCTTTGTCTTGATTGCTTTCTCTACACCTCATATTTGTCCTCTACTGCACCTGGGTCTCATTCTGGTTGAGTGAAGAAAGGCCTGACTGAAGGCACTTTCCTGCCTCGCTTTGCAGATTTGGAGGAAAACAGAATGAAGTTTACACATGTGTACAAATCCACAAATGAGGGGAAAGCACAGGGAGTTTGTGTTACACTCTCCAGCAGATGAGTCTGTGCACAGTTAAAATTGAAAAGCAATGAAATAAAGAAGATAAGAGGCAGGGGAGAGGTACCAACCAGTGTAAGAGCCAGAGAAGCAAAGTGGGAGCCAGGTGAGGAAGTAGCTAGATGAAGTTTCTGGCCAACATACATTAATTATAATTCTATCAAATAGCCTGTCAAGTTTGGTTCACAATGAGTCTTCAGGCAAGCTGAAGGACTCTTACAACACAGGTTCTTACATTTTTTTAAACATGATTCCTTTTGGAATACCATAATACCTAAAATCCCCATCCTAGAAAATCACAGAAGGCTGACACTGACCTTCAGCGCCTCGGCTCCAATGCCATGACGCCCTCCAGGAAGCTCTTCATGGGTAGCAGGGTGGGGAACTGGAAGATGAACAGGCAGAAGAAGAGTCTGGGGGAGCTCATCTGCACTCTGAACGCGGCGAAGGTGTCCGCTGACACCAAGTGCTTTGGGCTCCCCCAACTGCCTATATCGACTTTGCCCCGCAGAAGCTACATCCCAAGATTGCTGTGGCTGCATGGAACTGCTACAAAGTGACAAACGGGGCCTTTACTGGGAGATCAGCCCTGGCATGATCAAAAACTGCAGAGCCATGTGGGTGGTCCTGGGGCACTCAGAGAGAAGGCATGTCTTTGGGAAGTCAGATGAGCTGATGGGGCAGAAAGTGGTCCATCCTCTGGCAGAGGGACTCGGAGTAATTGCCTGCACTGAGGAGAAGCTAAATGAAAGAGAAGCTGGCATCACTAAGAAGATTGCTTTCGAGCAGACAAAGGTCATCGCAGATAACATGAAGGACTGGAGCTAGATCGTCCTGGCCTGTGAGCCTGTGTAGGCCATTGGTACCAGCAAGACTGCAACACCTCAACAGGCCCAGGAAGTACACAAGAAGCTCAAGGATGGCTTAAGTCCAACGTCTCTGATGCAGTAGCTCCGAGCACCTGTATCATTTATGGAGGCTGTGTGACTGGGGCAATCTGCAAGGAGCTGGCCAGCCAGCCTGATGTGGATGGCTTCCTCGTGAGTGGTGCTTCCCTCAAGCCCGAATTCGTGGACATCATCAATGCCAAACAATGAGGCCCATCCATCTTCCCTACCCTTCCTGCCAAGCCAGGGACTAAGCAGCCCAGAAGCCCAGTAATTGCCCCTCACTGCACATGCTTCTGATGGTGTCGTCTGCCCCCTCTTGTGGCCTCATCCAAACTGTACCTTCCTTTACCATTTATATCTTCACCCTGCAATGGTTGGGACCAGGCCAATCCCTTCTCCACTTACTATAATGGTTGGAACTAAACATCACCGAGGTGGCTTCTCCTTGGCTGAGAAGTGGAAGGGGTGAAATTTACTGGTGGGTCCCCTAAGCCCTAGTGAGGGCGGGAGAGAAACCATCCTCACCGTGAGGCCAAGATCCTCCCCTCAGAAACCAGGAGTGCTGCCCTCTCCCACGGTGCCCGTGCCTGTGTGTGTGTGTATGTGAACCACCCACGTGTGAGGGAATAAACACCTGGCACTAGGTCTTGTGGTCTGTCTGCCTTCACTGGACTTGTCCATAAAATCTTCCTTTTCGAGGCAGCTATAGAAATTATCCCTTGTGCAAAAAAACAAAACCATAAACCGGTTGTTGTAACAACACCTCTTAGTATTTTTACTTCAAAAACTGTTTTTGTGTAGCAGACTGCCATAGCCTTGAATGCTGGCTCTCTCTTCTCCCTCTGAGTGGCTCTGGGGCTGTTGATTTCCCCAGAACTTGGGTCGGGGTGGGGGCACAGCCTCACTGGCTTTCAGTAGCTGGTCTAGAATAGCAGTGCCTCCCCATCTCCTCAAGGGCAGGGGTGGTGGCAAGGCCCCAGCACAGTCTGTGGTACCACAGGGCTCACTGGTAGAGCAGGTAGCGCTTCATGGCAGGGGGCAAGGGCAGGGCAGATACCTGGCCAAGCCGGGTATCCCCCAGGGTGTGGCGCACACACAGACGGCTCAGGTGCAGAAGGGAGCGTGGCTCCGCTGGGAGAGAGGAGGGGAAGGTGAGTATGGGTGCAGCCACCAGCCAGACGTCCTCAAACTACAGGGTCCTGCCCAAATGCCCTTCTGCTTTCCTGCTTCACGTGTGCCCACCTTAGCTAAAGGGAGATCTGAGATGCCCCGAAGTGCTGCCTCCCAGTGAGGATTTCACATATCCCTAGGCAGCTGGGGGTGAAGTGCTGGCTAAGGCCCTCTAAGCGACAGGCCAAGGTGGCTCTGATAGTGGTGGAGTTGGCTCAGGCTTTGACTCCAGAGGCTTGGGAGCTGGGGCTGAGGTGAGGAAGGATGGTCCTCCACTCTACAGCTCACACAACTGCAGAGAGCAGCTCCAAGCCCTGGCCCGTCCGTTCCTGGGGAGGCTCCTCCCCTGCTGCCCCACCCTAAGGCCCTTCCTCCTCCCTGGTGCCCAGGGCCCCAGTGGCTCCATCCTGAGGAAGGAAGTAGGTATGTGGCACCGAGGTCAGAACCCAGGGAATCCCGTATACACCCTGGGTGCCTGGCTCTGCCCGTCATCCTCCTTTTGGACCTGTACGCCAAGCCCAGTACCTAACCCTTTGCACCTCTTGCTCAGGGGTTGGGATCTCCTAAACGCCTTCAGCCCTGGAGTGCCTCCCTCCATTCTGAAGGTTCACCACTTACTGGCCAAGAGAACTTGAGAAAGTTGCTTTCTCAAGTCTGTTTCACCTCTGTTGGTATTGGATTAAATTAAATAACAGCTGTAAAGAGATCCCTAGCCTTTCCCAGCACTGAACAGAGAAAAGAGGCAGGCTGGATGAAGGTCCATCCCTCTGCTCTTGTCAAGAGTTTCCATCCCAAACCACTGCCACCAGGGACTGAAAGTTCTCCCCACACCTGTCCAATGCCTCACCTCTCCTTTCGCCCAGGTAGCGGATGCGGACCTGGCACTGGCCCCAGACAGCGCTTACTGCCGGATAGAGGGTCCTACCCTTCAGTCCACGGAAGGCCGGCCCCAGGTAGGTGCCCCCAAGAGCGTAGCCCAGGGTTCCCTCCTCCATGTCCAGAACCACCAGCAGCCTCTCTGGCACCTCCAGCTGTTCACCCTGAGTTCCCATTGGATACTGGGGGGCCCCGGGCCCCTTGCTCTGATGGTACAGCTTCCGCCGGCCGATGTCCCAGCCCCACGACTCGCTGTTGCTGCCCAGCAGCGCCGCGTAGTGGTCAGTCTGTAGCGGGGCTAGGGCCGTGGCCACGCCCACTACGGCATGCGTGCCCCTCTGCTCTGGGGGCCAGCTGATCTCCCAGGCGTGCAGGCCCCTCGAGTAGCCCCTCTTACCCCGGGCCCCATCAGTGCTCTCGGCCACGGGCTGCCGCTCAAAGTACAACCCCCCTTCCTTGACCTCGATGTTCTCTGAACAGTCTTTGGGGTTCCAACCGTGGCGCCGTTGGGTCCCCAGGTCAAGAGGGGGTGCAGACAGCAGCTCTTCCAAGCCCTCGGGACAGGAGAGGTCAGGGTACAGAGCCTGTGGGCTTGGGGTGCTGCTGCCCCCCACCAGGGCCGTCTGGCCCATGGAAGTGAGGAGTTGGAGAACTCCTAGAAAGAGGCTTGCTGGGGCGTCTCCTGAAAGTTGAGCTCCAGTGTGGAATTGACCTGGAAGGGAGTTGGGGGAGAAGGGGTGTGAAGAGCAGAATCCTGGCGGGGGCTCGTCACCCAGGCACCACATCCTTTCACCCAAGTTTGCTAGCTGGCCCGCTCCTCCCTCCTCGCTGCCCCAAAGCTCCTGGGCCCATCATCTGCCCTCGCCCCATCTGTCCCAGATCGCCTGAGACTCTCGCGAGTTTCCCCACTTTGGGCCTCAGCATGGACCATCCCCCTTTGCCGCCCTGAGCCCTCGCCGCTGCCTTCGAACCTCGGTTGGCTTCCCAGCCCTGGAAGTTGCCGGGCCGCTGGAGGAGCCAGGCGGAAAGAAGCCGAAGCTCGCCGGGCGCAGACTGCCAGCCGCTTCCAACCCCAGCACCTCCCCAGGGCCGCGCCCGCCCTGCGGCCCCGCCCCTCCAGGTCCTCCAGGACGTTAACCGTCTCCTCGGCGTCCCAGGCTGCGCAGCCCCGAGGCCACGCCCCTTTGGAGCTCTGCCCCCTTGGGGAAGATACCCCTTTCCTGGGCCGCAGCCGCGGAGAGCACACCTCGCCCCCGTGGAGCCCACCCCTGGCGGTTAACCTTAGGTCTCCGCCCTGGGCGCGACCCTGCCCGAGGCCCCTCCCCAACGGCGAAGTCCGGGAGCGGTTAACCCTTCTCTTGCTGCGACGGAGTCTGCATCTGGGCAGGCTCAGCTCAGAATCAACGTTTTGATGGCATCCCCGCCTCGGGAATCCCTGGGGATGGTGTTTTCCACCGTCAAGACCTTTGAGCCGCCTGTGCAGCCAACTCCTGCGACCCTGAGGATAAGGAGCATGGGGTCAAGGAGGGGCTCCATTGTGCTGACTCCCATTTCCATTTCCCTGTGATTCTGGGTCACTGTTTCTGGGTTGGTCCTTTCTGCTCGGGTTGTGAGTCAGCCTGTGCCACCTCTGAGGCTCTGAACTCTTGTCATACTGTGGGCTGTACATGTCATAGTTCTCCCTGCTGGTCCAGTCTTCACACTGGATGCCAATCCATTACTGAGCCGTTGATCTCATTTGGTAGAGTGTCCTGGCTAAGACTTCAGGTTTGGGTCAAGTTATGCCACTAGTTAGTTGTGTGATCTTGGGGAACTTGTCACATTACTGTTTTGTTTTGAGACAGGGTATTGCTCTGTCACCCAGGCTGGAGTTCAGTGGCGCCATCACAGCCCACTGCAGCCTTGACCTCCTGGGCTAGATCCTCCTACCTCAGCCTCCCAAGTAGCTGGGACTACATGCATTTGCTACCATGCCCAGCTAATTAAAAAAAATTTTTTTTTAGAGACAGGGTTTTGCTATGCATTGCCCAGCCTGGTCTCAAACTTTTGAGCTCACGCGATTCTCCTGCCTTGGCCTCCCAAAGTGCTGGGATTTCAAGCATGAGCCACTGTGCCCTGCCCCAGATTTGTGTAGTTTTCTTTAAAGTAGAATGGGAGCAATGATGGTACTTACCTCACAGGGTTGTTGTGCAGTTGAAATAATCCAGGTAAAGCATGTAACACAGAGCCGGGTACATAGTATGCACTCACCAAGCATAGCTGTCAGTGTGCTTACCGAGTGCCGACACTATAAGGAGGCAATGGCCAAAGATGCAACTGTGGAAGCAGACTGCCCAGGCGTGAGTACCTGAAGGCCAGTGTGTGTATGACCTTGGGCAAATCACTGAACCTCCCTGTGCCTGTTTCTTTCTCTGTAAGACAGAGATCCCATTAGCGTCTATTGCATGGGGTTGGTAGTGAGGATCCAATGAGGTTATCGTTGTAACACATTTGGAACAGTTTCTGGTTCGCATTTAATGATTTGTGCTAAGCACTGGAGATGAAGCAGTGAATCCTTAAGGAGATTACAAAGACTTTTATAAAACAATGTATCATGTAGTAATAGTAAATGATATTATGGAGATAAAAAGAATAAAAGGAATAAAAGGAATAAGACTCCTATTCAGGGCTCAAGCAGTTAGGAAAGGAACATGTCCTTGAGGAGGTGACACCTGGGCTGAATCTTAGAGGATAACTAGGAATTGGCCTGAGCCGGGCCACTTCTCTGCAGTATGGAGGTTGGGTTAGGGTTGCTGCATGTAGAAGACATTCTAGACAGAGAAGTCTGCAGGAAAAAAAACAAGCAGCAGCAGGTGGGTTTGGGGAAGTACGATAGCTTCACAGTTGCTACAGCCAGGAAGGAAGCATGAGAGGGACCAGAGAAGTAGACACGAAGTCACAGAGGCCTTCTAGGCTGAGTTAAGGAATGTAAATATTTTCCCATAAGACAGGCCAGTGACGGGGAGCCACTGTAGGATAGAAGCAGGAGAGGAACATGGTCAGATATGCATTTGATTTATTTTCATATTTTGAGCCACGGTCTCACTTTATCACCCAGGTTGTAGTGGAGTAGTGTGAGCATGATTCATGGCAGCCACAACCTCCTGAGCTCTGGCCATCCTCCCACCTCAGCCTCCTGAGTAGCTGGGACTACAGGTACATGCCACCATGCCGAACAAATTTATTTTTATTTAAAAAAAATTTTAAATTATTATCTTTTAATTTAAAAAATAGAGACAGAGTTTCAGTCTCATTCTGTTGCCCAGGCTGGTCTCGTACTCCTGGGTCAAGCGATTCTCCTGCCTCAGTGTCCCAAAGTGCTGGGATTGCAGGTGTGAGCCACTGTGCCTGGCCAGATCTGCATTTTGGGAAAACCACCCTGACAGCAATGTAGAGGAGGCTTCAAGGGAATAGGACTGGAAGCAAAGACACCATTTCTAGCAGCCCAGGTGACAAGTGTCAAGAGCCTGAAATAGGACAGTAGAAATAAGAATGAAAAGAATTCAAGAAACACTGATGAAATGGCAAGATTTGGTGACTGATTAGATGTGGAGTTAAGGCCAGGCATGGTGGCTCACGCCTGTAATCCCAGCACTTTGGGAGGCTGAGGCAGGTGGATCACCTGAGGTCGGTAGTTCGAAACCAGCCTGGCCAACACGCTGAAACCCCGTCTCTACTAAATATCAAAAAATTAGACAGGTGTAATGGTGGGCACCTGTAATCCCAGCTGCTTGGGAGGGTGAAGCAGGAGAATTGCTTGAACGCAGGACGTGGAGATTGCAGTGAGCCAAGATGGCGCTACTGCACTCCAGCCAGGGTGACAGAGTGACACTCTGTCTCAAAAAAAAAAAAGAGGGATGTTTCTAGCCTGGAAAAATTGATTGGATGACAGTGCCACCAATCAAGATGGAGATGACAGAGGAGTAATTGGGGTCAGGGGCAGGAGGGTGGGAGAGGGAGATGGTGAGTTCAGTTTAGGATGTGTTTTTGAGGTATCTGAGCCACAAGCAAATGGAACCATCCAGAACACACTAGAAAATGGCAGGTCTGGAGGCAGAATGAGAGACCTGGGCTGGAGACAGGGATTTGGGAGGTGTGTCAGCCTTTAGTCAGGAGTTGAACTATAAGAATGAGTGAGTGAAATATGGGTGAGGGGACAGAGAGAGAGTGCAGAGCAAGAGGAGGATCAAAGAGAGCACAACAACGTAGAAAATTTAGTTTCCATTACTTACAAGATTGTTTTGGTCAAACGTTACTGGCAACCTCAGTGAGAGACAGCACATGTGTGGACTGGGAGGTGGGATTCCAGGCTGAAGGGGCTGGACTGTCACTCAGCTACAAGCTTCATGTTTTGAAGGAATAGAAAATGAAAAGTAAATTACAATTATGTCACATAAAGTTACCTGAGAAAATCCCATAGTAGGCTGGGTGCAGTGGCTCATTCCTGTAATCCTACCACTTTCAGAGGCTGAAGCAGAAGCTTGGGCCCAGGAGTTTGAGACCAGCCTGGCCAGCATGGTGAAACCCTGTCTCTACTAAAAAAAATACAAAAATCAGCTGAGTGTGGTGTCAGGAGCCTGTAATCCCAGCTACTCAGGAAGCTGAGGCAGGAGAATTGCTTGAACCCAAGAAACGGAGTTGCACTTCAGCCTGGGCAACAGAGCAAGAGTCATCTCAAAAAAAAAAATAATAAAATAGGTCAGACATGGTGGCTCATGCCTGTAATCCCAGCACTTTGGGAGGCTGAGGCAGGTGGATCACCTGAGGTCAGGAGTTCGGGACCTACTTGGCCAACATGGTGAACTCCCATCTCTACTAAAAAATAAAAATAAAAATTAGCCAGACCTAGTGGCATGTGCCTGTAGTCCCAGCTACTCTGGAGGCTGAGGCAGGAGAACTGCTTGAACCCAGGAGGCGGAGAGTGCAGTGAGCTGAGATTTGCTTCACAGAAGGGAATTGTTTTTTTGGTTGACTGCCTAACAACGTGCTTGATGGCCTTTCAGATGGATCATGTTATACAGAAAGGAAGTATCTGAAAACACTACAATCTAGGCTGGGCGCTGTGGCTCATGCCTGTAATCCCGCCACTTGGGGAAGCCAAGGTGCGTGAATCACGAGGTCAGGAGTTCAAGACTAGCCTGGCCAAGATGGTGAAACCCCGTCTCTACTAAAAATACAAAAAAATTAGCCAGGTGTGGTGGCCGGCACCTGTAATCCCAGCTACAGCTACTCGGGAGGCTGAGGCAGAGAATTGCTTGAACCCTGGAGGCAGAGGTTGCAGTGAGCCAAGACAGTGCCATTACACTCCAGCCTGGGAGAAGAGCAAGACTCCGTCTCAAAAACAACAAAAAAACACAACAATCTAGTTTAAGACACAAAACAGTAGAATCGCTATCAGCTTCACTAGACACACACTGAAGGGCCCAGAACTGGGGCCAAGAGAACATAGTCTTCCATTTCCCACTCACACGGAATGGGGCCTGGCCCCACTCTGCCCTATTTAAATCTGAGCATTGTTAAGTGAGCCTGCAATGAAACGCCACATTTCCTTCAATCCTTACAACAAAGATAACCCAATTTTTAGATTCTTAAACTGAGGCTTAGAGAAGTTAAACGCCTTGTCCAAGACCACAGAACTGGAAAATGGCAACGTCAAGATCCAACTCCGAAAAGCCTCCCCTGGCAGTAGGAGGAAATGGCAAATGACGCAGCCGAATTTATTTTTTCTTTTTGAGACGGAGTCTTGCTTTGTCCCCAGGCTGGAGTGCAGTAGCGCGATCTCGTTTCACCGCAACCTCCCCCTCCCGGGTTCAAGCGATTCTCCTGCCTCAGCCTCCTGAGTAGCTGGGACTACAGGCGCGCCACCACACCCGGCTATTTTTTGTATTTTTAGTAGAGATGGAGTTTCACCATGTTGTCCAAGATGGTCTTGGTTTCTGGACCTCGTGATCCGCCCGCCTCGGCTCTCAAACTGCTGGGATTACAGGCGTGACCCACCGCGCCCGGCCAGTAAATTTTTAAAACCTGAATTCTCTGTCGCCGACCGGCCCTGAGCCAACACCCCGTTCTACCCTGCCCCGCCCAGCGCCGACACCCTACCCCGCGCAGCCGCCCAGGTGCTAGTTACGTAACCACTAAGCTCGCTGCAAGGCTCGCAGCAGGGGGCGGGGGAGACGCTGACTCACGCCGGCCCAGCGGTCACGTGCGCGGGCTCGCAGCAAGCCGGCGGTCGGAGTGCCTCGGGCGCGCCCCACAGCGGCTGCAGGCGTTGCGGGACCTTCTTCCTGCAGTTCAGGCCTTAGTCGCAGCAGAAGCTGGAGTCCGCCACCCAGGGCTCTTCCCTGAACTGCAGCTCCCGTCCCCGCCAGTATCTTTCCTGGCGCCAGCGCTGAGGTTCACACCGGGAACATTCTGGCCCAGAACAAAAAAGACCCAAGGCGACACGAGGGCCTGAGGCTGAAAGTCCCTGCTCTGCAGCGAGCGCAGCTAAACCGGCCGCTGAGGGCCACTCTAACCCGGGTTCCAGAAGGGAGTGGAAGGGACTGAGTGCTTGTGGGAAATTTCCTAATTGAGGCTTACCCACTAAAGTTCTTTATGTTTTAAAGGGTTCCATTCCATCAGCCTCAAAATGTTTCCTTCCCCATCCCTCTTTCTATCAGGGTGGTTATGTCTAGGAACTCTCCACTGGGAGAGAATCATTTTGTTCTCCCAGAGGTGGGAGTGTGAGTAACACCCACCACAGGCACCGAGGAAGGAAAACTGTCCAGACCGCAGGCACCTGAAGAATGTGTTATAGTGTTATTACTCATCTATTTCCTTTATATAATCCTTTATAATCATATATTAGTATATAGAATTAGTACCTGAAGTATAGCTTACTGCTTATATATATCTAGCTTATATAATCATACTTAATACTTATAGCTAACATACTTAGTTCTATATAATCTTTCTATATAATCATATAGGTATTGTAGTCGGAGCTGTACTGACACATTTAGTGCTGATTTATATAATCCTTCCATATAACCATATAGTTTTTTTTTAATTCTTTCCATATAGTAGTTTGTAGTAGGAGGAATACCTAGAGCAGTCACAGAATAGAAGCAGTACATGGGAAAACAGCCAGACCAGGACAAGAACTAAAGACCCAGGCAGTGTCGTCCCTGCCTGAAAGGGCATACACCCTATGGCAGGCTTGGAGCAAGAGCCTCTCCTCCCGATAAAGGAGTTGTAGTACCTTGCATCCAGTTCCTGTGGAAAGTAGGCCTCAGGCCTGAGATCCTGGAAATAACCGAGGGAGAAGAACCCCTCTGGTGTGACCAGTCAAGGTGGCTGTACACCCTGTCGATCGTTTCTCACTTCTGTGCTAGCTCAAATCATCTTAAGAGCACAAGTCTGTCAGCTCCCACTACATTGGCTTACAGTATCCTTCTATTAGAAATCCTTTGAAGTCTCCAGCTCCCAGATAAGAAGTGCTGCACACGACACCTGTTGCACATAGCCGACCTCCTTGCCTCGGTGACCTAATGGGGGGTGGACCCCTTTTCTGTACACAACCCTCTACTACTGTGCACGGCACAACCCCCTACTGCGCACGGCCCACCTCTCTACCCAGATGACATAATGGGATGGCCCCCTCACTTGTGACTCGTGATTATGTATGCCCTATCACTAAACCTATAGATGACCTCACTCACGACCCTTCCCCCTAATAAATATGGATGCTTCTGGGCATTCGAGTTCTGAATGATCTCTGCTCATAGGTAGCATGCCCCTCCCCCAGTCCAGATGCTCTTCACCAGTTCTATAGTGTCCTTTCTCTTTACTTCTTGGATCCTGCACCTCAGCATAGCATAAAGGACACCCCACAACCCTGTGGGGCCCAGCAGCCCTGCAGGGAGGTCAGAAGTGGGAGACATCCAGGTTGTGTTAGAAACTGTATGGGAGCCAGGGCGATGGCTCATGTCTGTGATCCCAGCTACTCAGGAGGCTGAGTCGAGAGGATTGCTTGAGCCCTGGAGGTTGAGGCTGCAGTGAGCTATGATCAGGCCTGTGAATAGGAGGATGGATGTCATTGTGAGAACATTTCAAAAGGAGAGAAAGAATCTGCAGTGTAAAGGAGCATACCTATTACAAATGTAAATGCTCTTTTGTCTATCCTTGCTATTTTTTAAGAGACTCAATTTTTCCCAGTTTTCCTTTTTTTTTTTTTTTTTTTTTGAGACAGAGTCTCATTTGAATGCCCAGGCTGGAGTGCAGTGACATGATCTCGGCCCACTGCAACCTCCACCTCCCGGATTCAAGCGATTCTCCTGCCTCAGCCTCTGGAGTAGCTGGGATTACAGGTGTGTGCCACCACGACTGGCTAATTTTGTATTTTTAGTAGAGACGGGGTTTCACCATGTTGGCCAGGCTGGTCTTGATCTCTTGACCTCATGATTCGCCCTCCTCGGCCTCCCAAAGTGCTGGGATTACAGGGTGAGCCACCGCACTGACATCCTTCAGAGCCTCTATTTCTTGCTGGTGAGTCCTAACAGGGTATCTTCCAGGCTTGTCACTTGTTCACTACTTACCAGTGATACTCAAAGCAGAAGGAGGAGGTAAAGGATTTTATCTATAAGGGCAAAGCCAAATTGAAGGGAGGGTGTTCCTGATTACTTTTTTTAAAAAGCACATTTAGGCCAGTCATAGTGGCTCACTCTTGTAATACCAGCTATCCTGGAGGTTGAGGTGGAAGGACTGCTTGTGCCTGGGAGGTCCAGGCTGCAGTGAGCTGTGATCTTGCTATTGCAGTTGTGCCTGGGTGACAGAGTGAGATCCTGTCTGAAACATGAAAAACAGTATTTATTGAACATTTACTGTGTGCTAGACACTGTGCCAGCTAGTAGGGTGCAGAGTGAAACTGAAGAACTTAAGATCTACTGGAAGCCAAGTGCAGGTGGCTCAAGCCTGCAATCCTAGCATTTTGGTAGGCCAAAGTGGTTGGATCGCTTGAGTACAAGAGATCGAGCAACATAGGGAGATCCCACCTCTACAAAAAAATAGCCAGGTGTGTTGGTGCATGCCTGTAGTCCTAGCTACTTGGGAGGCTGAGGCAGGAGGATTGCTTGAGCCCAGGTCAAGGTTGCAGTGAACCATGATTGTGCCACTGTACTACTCCAGCCTGAGCAGCAGAGCTAGACCCTGTTGCAACAACAACAACAAAAAAAAACAACAAACAAAAAAAAAAAAGAAAGAAAGAAAAAGTTCTATTTGGTAGTTCTACAAGGAAGATCCAAGGATTTTGATTTGAGCATCTGAAAGTGATATAGGTAACACTAAAGAAAAGCAGACAGGGACCGGGCGTGGTGGCTCACGCCTGTAATCCCAGCACTTTGGGAAGCCAAGGCAGGTGGATCACGGGGTCAGGAGTTCAAGACTAGTCTGGGCAACATACTAAAACCCCGTCTCTAATAAAAATACAAAAATTAGCTGGGTGTGGTGGTGGGCACCTGTATCCCAGCTACTTGGTAGGTTGAGGCAAGAGAATCACTTCAACCTGGAAGGCGGAGGTTGCAGTGAGCCAAGATTGCACCACTGCACTCTAGCCTGGGCGACAGAGCAAGACTCTGTCTCAAAAAAAAAAAAAAAAAGAAAGAAAGAAAAAAGAAAAGCAGGCCTGGGATGGTGGCTCACGCCTATAATCCCAGTACTTTGGGAGGCCAAGGTGGGCAGATCACCTGAGGTCAGGAGTTTGAGACCATCCTGGCCAAGATAATGACATCCCATCTCTACTAAAAATACAAAAATTAGCTGGGTGTGGTGGTATATACCTGTAGTCCCAGCTCCGCGGGAGGCTGAGGAAGGAGAAATCACTTGAACCCGGGAGGTGGAGGTTGCAATGAGCTGAGATCATGCCACTGCACTCCAGCCTGGGTGACCAGAGTGACAGTCCATCTCAAAATGTAAAAAATAAATAAATTAAAGCAGAGTTAGAGGAAAAGATAGAGAATTTGGTTTTGGACATGTTGAGTTTGAGATGTCTGTGCCTCATGTAAATGGATAAACGAAATAGGAGGTTAGATGTATGAACCTGGGGCTGAGAAAAGAGTTCTTGGTTGGATTTAGAAATTTGGGACTCGGCCGGGCACAGTGGCTCACGCCTGTCATCCTAGCACTTTGGGAGCCCGAGGTGGGTGGATCACCTGAGGTCAGGAGTTCAAGACCAGCCTAGCCATCATGGGAAACCTCATCTAAAAAAAAAAAAAAGAAAGAAAGAAATTTGGGACTCATGGCCAGTAACGGTGGCTCAGGCCTGTAATCCCAGCACTTTGAGAGGCCAAGATGGGCGGATCACGAGGTCAAGAGATTGAGACCGTCCTGCCCAACATTTACTGTGTGGTAGACACTGTGCCAGGCAATAGGGTGCAGAGTGAAACTGAAGAATTCAAGATCTATTGGAAGCCAAGTGCAGGTGGCTCATGCCTGCAATCCTAGCATTCTGGGAGGCCAAGGTGGTTGGATAGCTTGACTACAGGAGATTGAGACCAGCCTGGGCAACACAGGGAGACCCCACCTCTACAAAAAAAATAGCCAGGCGTGTTGGTGCATGCCTGTAGTCCTAGCTACTTGGGAGGCTGAGGCAGGAGGATCGCTTGAGCCCAGATCAAGGCTGCAGTGAAACCTCATCTCTACTAAAAATACAAACATTAGCCAGACATGATGGCATGTCTGTAGTCCTACCTACTCTGGAGGCTGAGGCAGGAGAATTGCTTGAACCTGGGAGACAGAGGTTGCAGTGAGCCAATATTGTGTCACTGCACTCCAGCCTGGGGACAGAGCAAGACTCTGTCTAAAAGAAAAAAAAAAACAACAAAAAATCAGAACTCATTAAAATGTGCAGTCATGTTAGTGTGCTGGGGCTGGCTTGTATAGGCTTGTGAGAGCTAATTGTTAATTTTTCATGAATTCTGTGAACCAGTTAAACACAGCCATTATTAAAACTAAAATTGTATAAGCTTATAATTTAATTATATTAAAAACAGAGGTAAATCGTACTTAAAACTCATCACTTTCTATTTATTTTACTAAAGTTTTTGCTAAGACTGCCATAAGAAAATACCACAGATGGCCAGGCATGGTGGCTCACACCTGTAATCCCAGCACTTTGGGAAGCCAAAGCAGGCAGATCACCTGAGGTTGGGAGTTCAAGACCAGCTTGACCAACGTGGAGAAACCCTGTCTCTACTAAAAGTACAAAAAATTAGCTGGGTGTGGTGGCGCATGCCTGTAATCCCAGCTCTGGAGGCTGAGGCAGGAGAATCACTTGAACCAGGAGGCAGAGGTTGCAGTGAGCCGAGATCGTGCCATTGCACTCCAGCCCCAGCAACAAGAGTGAAACTCCGTCTCAAAAAAAAAAAAAAAAAAAAAAAAAAAGGGAGAAAAAAAACCACAGACTTGGTGGCTTAAACAACAACAGAAATTTCTTTCTTTCCTTTTTTTTTTCTTTGAGAGAGTTTTTATCTTGTCACTCAGGGTGGTGTGCCATCTCGGCTCACTGCAACCTCCACCTCCTGGGTTCGAGCAAATCTCCTGCCTCAGCCTCCCTAGAAGCTGGGAGTACAGGCGCATGCACTACCATGCCTGGCTAATTTTGTATTTTCAGTAGAGATGGGGTTTCACCATGTTGGCCAGGCTGGTCTCAAGCTCCCGACCTCAGGTGATCCTCCCACCCCAACCTCCCAAAGTGCTGGGATTATAGGCATGAGCCACCACGCCTGGCCCAGAAACTAATTTTCTCACAGTTGTGGAGGGAAGATGTCCAAGATCAAGGTGTCAGTAGCAGGTGTGGTTTCTTCTGAGGCCTCTTTCCTGGGTTTGCAGCCATCTTCTCATTGAGTCCTCATGTAGTCTTTTTTGTTTTTTGAGATGGAGTCTCACTTTGTCGCCCAGGCTGGACAGTGGCCCCAGGCTGGAGTGCAGCGGCATAACCTTCGCTCATCGCAACCTCTGCCTCCCGGGTTCAAGCGATTCTCCTGCCTCAGCCTCCCAGTCATAGCCTTTTCCTCTATGTACTAGCAGCTCTGATGTCTTTCTGTGTGTCGATATTTTCTCTGACACCAATCTGATTGGATTAGGGCCCACTTTAATGTCCTTATTTTAATTTAATTATCTCTTTAATTGTGTCTCCCCAGATTCACATGTTGAAGCCCTAACCCCCAGTACTTCAGAATGTGGCCACATATGAATTTGGGGAGACACAATTCAGCCATAACAATTTCCTATTACCTATGCTCTGAGATTATTTACCTCTATATATCTGAATGGTAGGAACACTTTTGTAGGCCTCTTCCCAACTCCAGGTTCCCAAGTCCATGTTCAGGGAGTTGTAGCCCGAAATCAGCCATAGCGGGAGCATTTACACTAGAGAAATCAGCAAATGCTTAAGATCAAGGGCTTTTTATTCTCCCTGGAGAACCTCTTATTAAACACTTACCAGCACATCACAGCTACAGATATTATTTAAAATCTTTTTTTTTTTCCAGACAGATTCTTGCTCTGTCCCAAGCTGGAGTGCAGTGATGCAATCTCAGCTTACTGCAACCTGTGCCTCCCACATTCAAGCGATTCTTCTGCCTCAGCCTCCCGAGTAGCTGAGATTACAGGTATGTGCCACCACACCAGCTAATTTTTGTATTTGTAGTAGAGGCAGGGTTTTTCCATGTTGTCTAGTCTCTGGTCTCGAACTCCTGACCTACGTTGATCTGCCTGCCTTGGCCTGCCAAAGTGCTGGGATTACAGGTGTGAGCCACTGCACCTGGCCTGAGATCTGATGGTGTTGTACATGTTTGACAGTTCCTCTTTCACACTCTCACCTGCCACCATGTAAGATACACCTGCTTCCCTTCTGCCATGTCTGCAAAGTTCCTGAGGCCTCCCCAGCAATGCAGAACTGTGAGTCAATTAAACCTCTTTTCTTTATAAATTACCCAGTCTCCGGCAGTTCTTTATAGGAGTGTGAAAACAGACTAATACAGTATTCCACTACCACTAACTAGCTGGATATATTCGTCTTTTCTATGTCCTATGTCCATTCAGTTGCTGAGTCTTGTTGAATCTTCCGCTCTATCCCTACCTCCTTACTCCATACTCCTTACCCTTATCATTTTCAGCTTCCTAAACTTTCAAGATTCTTCTACCTTCAATGAATCATATGCCAGATATATACCATATATATACATATATGCATTTGCTATCTATTTTAAGAATGTAAAGTAACATTTTAGAATGTATTGGGTTTTTCTACTTCTCTCTGTCCAATAGTTTATTCTATTATTAGAAATAATGAGGTGGGCTGGGTGCAGTGGGTCATGCCTGTAGTGCCAGCACTTTAGGAGGCTGAAGCAGGCAGACAGTTTGAGCCCAGGAACTCAACACCAGCCCAGGCAACATGGCAAAATCTCATCTCTACAAAACACACACACACACACACACACACACACACACACACACACACACACACACACACACACACTACTCAGGCATGGTGGCATGTGCTTCTAGTCCCAGCTACTTGGTAGGCTGAGGAAGAAGGATTGGTAGAGCCTGGGATGTTGAGACTGCAGTGAGCTGTGATCACACCACTGCACTCCAGCTTGAGTGACAGAGCAAGACCCCATTTCTAAAAAAAAAAACAAAACAAAAAAAGAAAAGAAAAGAAAAAGGGCTGGGTGCGGCTGCTCACACCTGTAATTCCAACACCTTGGGAGGCCGAGGCAAGTGGATCATGAGGTCAGGAGTTTGAGACCAGACTGGCCAACCTGGTGAAACCCCACCTCTACTGAAAATACAAAAATTAGCTGGTGTGGTGGCTCACTCCTGTATTTTTAGTAGAGGCGGGGTTTCTCCATGTTGGCTAGTCTGGTCTTGAACTCCTGATCGCTGGTGATCTGCCTGTAGTCCCAGCTACTCAGGAGGCTGAGGCAGGAGAATTGCTTGAATCTGGGAGGCGGAGGTGGCAGTGAGCCAAGATCGCACCATTGTACTCCAGCCTAGTGACAGAGTGAGACCCTATCTCAAACAAACAAACAAAAAGAAGGCCGGGTGTGGTGGCTCACACCTGTAATCCCAGCATTTTCAAAGGTTGAGATAGGAGGGTCTCTTGAGCCCAGGAATTGGGGAGTAGCCTGGGGAACACAGTGAGACCCCATCTCTACAAAAATGTATAAAAAAATTATCTGGTTATAGTGGCATGCACCTGTGATCCTAGTTACTTGGGAAGCCAAGGCATTACTTGAGCCCAGGAGTTTGAGGTTTCAATGAGCCATGTTCATTGCAGCAAACTGTGCTGCAGTCTGACTGACAAAGCAAGACCCCATCTTGCAAGACCACTTGTAGTCCCAGCAAACTGCGCTCCAGTCTGAGTGACAAAGCAAGACCCCATCTCAGGCCAGGCACAGTGGCTAACATCTGTAATCCCAGCACTTTGAGAGGCCGAGGCAGATGGATTGCTTGAGCCCAGGAATTTGAGATTAGCCTGGCCAACATGGCAAAACCCCGTCTCTACTAAAAATTAAAAAATAAATAAATAACCAAGCATGGTGGTGCGTGCCTGTAGTCCCAACTACTCAGGATGCTGAGGCACGAGAATTGCTTGAGTGGAGTGGAGGTTGCAGTGAGCTGAGATCACACCACTGCACTCCAGCCTGGGCAACAGAGCGAGACTCCGTCTCAAAACAAAAAACAAAAAAGACCCTGTCTCAAAAAGAAAAACAAAAGAAACAATAAGGTGGCAGAATACATGATATATAGAGAAAAATCAATACTAAACTAAGATGAGATCGGGTGAATTCAGGGTGGTATGGCTGTAGACACTAAAATCAATTGTTATGACAGTGTGATGCTAGAGCAGAAATAGTTAGATATAGATTAATGGAAGATAATAGAGTCCAAAAATAAAACCACATATAGGATAAAGATGGCATTTCAAATCAGTAGAGAAGGATGGGATTAATCAAATGGTGTAGAAAAAATTGGCTCCCCTTTTGGCTCTCCTACCTCACACCATACACCAACCTATTCTAGATGTATTAAAGACTGAAAAATATTTAAATACCATCAAAATATTCAAGGGACTATTTTCATAACCTTAGAAAAAGGCTTTTCTGAACCAGACCCACAATTCAGGAGCATTATGGAAGAGACTGACAGTTTGCACGGCACACAATGTCAAATTTCTGTAGTGACACTCTATAAGTAAAGTGAAATGACGAGGTAGGAAAATATTTTCAATATGTATAAGAGACAAGAAGTTAATATGTCTGTGTGGTGGTTTAAAAATATGTCCACGAATTCTGTGATACTCTTCCCTTCAAGAGGCGAGCCTAATTCCCGTCCACTTGAGTGTGGACTGGACTTAGTGACTGATGTCTAAAGAATAGCATAAACTGGTCGCCTTCACACAGATTACTTGGAAGACAAAGGTGCTTTGGCTAAGCTGGTGGAAGCTATCCATTAATTAGAAAATAAATATTAAAAAAAAAAAAAAAGGAAAAAAGAATAGCATAAAGTGGAAGTGATGGTGTGTGACTTTGGAGACTCAGTTAAAGGCATAGTGGCTTTCATCGTGGTCTCTTTCTCTCTTGGATCACTTGCTCTGGGGGAAGCCAGCTGCCATGTTATGAGGGTACTCAGGCCCTATGGAGAAGTCCAGATGGTAAGGAACTGTCTTGCCAGCAGCCATGTGAGTGAGCCATCTTGGAAGCAAGTCCTCCAGTCCCAGCCAAGCCTTCAGATAGCTGCAGCTCTAGCCAACCGTTCGACTGCAATCCACTTGGGCCACTCTTGGATTCCTGACCCACAGAAACTGAGATAACACATTTTTGCTGTTTTAAGCTGCTACATTTGGAGATAATTTGTTATTCAGCCATAATACAGCATTTGGTTAGCTGGGCATGGTTGGGCCCACCTGTAGTCCCAGCTACTCAGGAGGCTGAGTTGGGAGGATTGCTTGAGCCAGGAGGCCAAGGGTGCAATGAGCTGTGATCACGCCACTGCACTGCAGCCTGAGTGACACAGTAGATCCTGTCTCTAAAAATAATAACAATGGTGTACCTATTTTTAAAAGTTTTTAAAGTCATGTTTATGGAGACAGCGTGGTGGCACACACTTGTAATCTCAGGACTTTGGGAGGACAAGGAGGGTGGATTACGAAGTCAGGGGTTCAAGACCAGCCTGACAAGGATGGTGAAACCCATCTCTACCAAAAATACAAGATTAGCCAGCATGGTGGTTGGCACCTATAATCCCAGCTACTCAGGACACTGAGGCAGAGAATTGTTTGAACCCGGGAGGTGGAGGTTGTAGTGAGCTGAGATCTCACCACTGCACTTCAGCCTGGGTGACAGAGGGAGACGCCGTCTCAGAAAAAAAAAAAAAAAAGAGTCATGTGTATTGAAGTATAAATTTACATTCAGTAAAATTCACCCTGTTGGCTGGGTGCAGTGGCTCACACCTGTAATCCTAGCACTTTGGGAGGCTGAGGTGGGTAGATCACTTGAGGTCAGGAGTTCAAGACCAGCGTGGCCAACATAGCAAAACCCCATCTCTACTAACTATACAAAATTAGCCAGAATGGTGGTGGGCACCTATAATCCCAGCTACTCAGGAGGCTGAGGCAGAGAATTGTTTGAACCCAGGAGGCAGAGGTTGCAGTGAGCTGAGATCTCGACACTGCACTCCAGTCTGGGTGATAGAGGGAGATTCCGTCTCAAAAAAAAAAAAAAAAAAAAAAAAAGTCATGTGTATTAAAGTATGAATTTACATTTAGTAAAATTCACCCTGTTGGCTGGGTGCAGTGGCTCACACCTGTAATCCTAGCACTTGGGGAGGCTGAGGTGGATGGACCACTTGAGGCCAGGAGTTCAAGAACAGCCTGGCCAACATACCAAAACCCCATCTCTACTAAAAATACGAAAAAATTAGCTGGGCATGGTGGCCTGTGCCTGTAATCCCAGCTACTTGGGAGGCTGAGGACGGAGAATTGCTTGAACCTGGTAGTGGGAGGTTGCAGTGAGCCAAGATTGTGCCATTGCACTCCAGCCTGGGTGACAGAGCAAGATTCCATCTCAATTAAAAAAAAAAAATTTCCCCGTTAAGTATAAACTCTGACAAATGCATAGTCATAACCAAGACACAGAAAAATCGTAGAATCACTCTAACAGTTCCCTCAAGATCAAGATCAAGAAGTCAACCGCTTCTTGATCCCAAGGAATTCATTGACCTGTTTTTCTGTCAAAACAGTCAAATTTAATCACTAAACTGATCTACAGTATTATGGAAAAATTTGTAAGCATAGAAAACACACAAACCAACTTTTTTATAAAAAAGTGAGATACTTAAAAAGTTTACCATAACCAACAAAAGGAAAGTAGCTTCACATTTTACTACAGATGTGCAGATATTCATCAAGGTCCACCATTGTCATATATCTGGCTCAACAATAATATTTAAGAATATACTGGTCGGGTGTGGTGGCTTACACCTGTAATCCCAGCTACTCGGGAGACTGAGGCAGGAGAACTGCTTGAACCCAGGAGGTGGCGGTTGCAGTGAGCCAAGACTGGACCGTTGCACTCCAGCCTGGGCAACAAGAGTGAAACTCTGTCTCAAAAAAAAAAAAGAATATACTGTAAAAATAACAATCTTTAGAAGAGTCAAAATAATGTGATTTTTACTTTGTTTTTCTTTGAGACAGGGTCTCGCTCTGTCATACAGGCTGGATGTACTGGTGCAATCTTGGCTCACTGCAGCCCTGTCTCTCAGCTTCAAGAGATTCTTGTACCTCAGCCACCTGAGTAGCTGGGATTACAGGCGTGTGCCACCACACTCACTAATTTTTGTATTTGTATTTATTTATTTATTATTATTATTATTATTTTGAGATGGAGTCTGGCACTGTCGCCCCAGGTGGTGTGCAATGGCGCAGTCTTGGCTCACTGCAACCTCTGCCTCCCGGGTTCAAGCGATTCTCCTGCCTCAGCCTCCTGGGTAGCTGGGATATCTGCCACAATACCTGGCTAATTTTTTGTACTTTTAGTAGAGACAGGGTTTCACTATGTTGGCCAGGCTGATCTCGAACTCCTGACCTTGTGATCCACCTGTCTGGGCCTCCCAAAGTGCTGAGATTACAGGCATGAGCCACTGCGCCTGGCCTATTTATTTTTTGAGAAGGAATCTTGCTCTGTTGCCCAGCTGGAGTGCATCAGGGCAATCTTGGTTCACTGCAATCTCCACCTCTTGGGTTCAAGTGATTCTCCTGCCTCACCCTCCCCAGTAGCTGGAATTACAGGTGCATGCCACCACACCTGGATAATTTGTGTGTGTGTGTGTGTGTGTTTAATAGACACGGGGTTTCACCATGTTGGCCAGGCTGGTCTCTAACTCCTGACCTTGTGATCTGCCCACCTCGGCCTCCCAAAGTGCTGGGATTACAGCCATAAGCCACCATGCCAGTCTCATTTTTGCATTTTTAGTAGAGAAGGGGCTTCACCATGTGGGCCAGGCTGGTCTCAAACTCCTGAACTCAAGTGATTGGTGTTCCTCGGCCTCACAAAGTGCTGGGATTATAGGTGTGAGACATTGCACCTAGCCCTCAAAAACTATTTTTTAACATATTACGATTAGCAAAGTACACCCTTTGACCCAGAAATTCTACCTTCTAAGAATGTAGGCCGGGCATGGTGGCTCATGCCTGTCTGTAATCCCAGCACTTTGAGAAGTCGAGGCCAGCAGATGGCTTCAGCCCAGGAGTTCAACATTAGGCTGGGCAACATGGAGAAACCCCTGTCTCTACAAAAAGTACAAAAAATTAACCAGGGATGGTGACACATGCCTGTAGTCCCAGCTATCTGAGAGGCTAAATTGGGAGGATCACCTGAGCTCAGGAGGTGGGGGCTGCAGTGAGCCATGATGATTGCACCCTGCACTCCAGCCTGGGGAAAAAAAAAAAAGAATGTATCCCACAGAGTCACATTGCTGAATGTGTACTCCATGAATCAAGAGCATCATCATCACTTGAGAGGATTACATTTCGATGAGATTCTCAAGCAATTTCTATACACATTAACATTTGAGGAATATTGCTCCAGAGTGCTCATGCAGAAAAGCAAAGATATGTCTATGGGGATTTAAACAGTGTTATTTGTAAAATTGACATTTTTTTTTTTTTTAAAGTTAGTATCCATCAGTAAGGAACAGTTAAAAATCTAGCCAGGCTTGGTGGCACACAGCTGTAGTCCCAGCTATTTGAGAGGCTGAGGCAGATGGGTGGCTTGAGCCCAGGAGTTTGAGGCTGTAGTGCACAATGACTGGGGGTAGGAAGCAGGACTTCGACTGTGGATCAGATTCAAGACTAGCTGAAACAGGGAAGAGGCATAGAAAGAAATTCTCCATAAGACAGGCCTGCCACAGTTTACCATTGCCATGGTGACATCCATAAGTTACTGCCTTTTTCCATGATAACAACCTGGAAGTTACCACCCCTTTTCTGGAAATTTCTGAATAACCCACCCCTTAATTTGCATTTAATTAAAAGTCAATATAAATGTGACTGCAGAAGTTCCCCTGAGTTGCTGCTCTCCATACGCTCTTGCTCTGTAGGAGCAGTCATGGAGCTGTAAAACTGCATCCTCAAGCTATTTCTTCTACCCTACGCTCAGGAAAGAACCACGAGCCTTATTGGGCTAATCGCAAATTTGGGAGCTCACCTGCCCTGCATCAGTTGTACCTGTGAAAAGCTATTGCACTCTAGTTGTTACCTTTTAGGGTAGTGGTCAAATTTCTTGGAGTTTTGAACGAAGAATCGGACAAAACACACAAACAAAGCCAGGCAGTGAAAGCAGAGATCCCCTCCCCTCAGGCAGAGTCTGCCCTGTCGCCCAGGCTGGAGTGCAGTGGTTGGATCTCAGCTCGCTGCAACCTCTGCCTCCCAGGTTTAAGCAATTCTCTTGTCACAGCCTCCTGAGTAGCTGGGATTACAGGTGCGTGCCACCATGCCCATCTAATTTTTTGTACTTTTAGTAGAGACAGGGTTTCACCATGTTGGCCAGGCTGGTCTCAAACTCCTGACGTCAGGTGATCTGTCTGCCTTAGCCTCCCAAAGTGCTGGGATTACAGGCATGAGCCACCTCGCCCAGCCTAATCTAAAAATCTAATTAGATTTTTTTCTAATTATTAGATTCTAATATTTCATCTAATAAATACATGAAAAAAATCCAGCTGATGAACAATATTTAGGATTGATTCCACTTCTGTTTTAAAAAATGTATATCTGGCTGGGTGCAGTGGCTCATGCCTGTAATCCCAGCACTTTGGGAGGCCGAGGCACTGATCATGAGGTCAGGAGTTCAAGATCAGCTCAGCCAACATAGTGAAACCTCGTCTACTAAAAATACAAAATCTAGCAGGGTGCAGTGGCACGCACCTGTAGTCCCAACTACTTGGGAGGCTGAGGTGGGAGAATCACTTGAACCTGGGAGGTGGAGGTTGCAGTGAGCTGAGATGGTACCATTGCACTCCAGCCTGGGTGACAAAGTGAGACTCCATCTCAAAAAAATAAAAAATAAAATGTATATCTTTGTTAATAAATGAGACTGGCTGGGATAGTGGCTCTTGCCTGTAATCCCAGCACTTTGGGAGGCTGAAGAAGGTGGATCACAAGGTCAGGAGTTCAAGATCAGCCTGCCAAGATGGTGAAACCCGTCTCTACTAAAAATACAAAAGTTAGCCAGGCGTGGTGGGCGCCTGTAATCCCAGCTATTAGGGAGGCTGAGGCAGAGAATTGCTTGAACCCTGGAGGCAGAGGTTGCTGTGAGTTGAGATTGCACTACTGCACTCCACCCTGAGAGACAGTGAGGCTCCGTCTCAAAAAAAAAAAAAAATGAGACTGATGCTGAGGGAGATTGTGGACTCCTGTGTTCCTTTGTATATACTTCTATATTATTTACTTTTTTTATTCACCTGGATGCAGGTGGGCTGAGGCCAAAAAGGGCGTCAGCCTATTATTTACATTTTTATATTAATTAAATATTACTTTTTTTTTTTAAGACGGATTTTCATTCCTGTTGCCCAGGCTGGAGTATAATGTTGTGATCTCAGCTCACTGAAATCTCTGCCTCCTGGGTGCAAGTGATTCTCCTGCCACAGCCTCCCAAGTAGCTGGGAATACAGGCACATGCCACCACATCTGGCTAATTTTGTATTTTTAGTAGAGACGGGGTTTCTCCATGTTGGTCAGGCTGGTCTCGAACTCCCGACCTCAGGTGACCCAGCCGCCTCAGCCTCCCAAAGGGCTGGGATTACAGGGGTGAGCCACTGTGCCTCACCTAAATATTCCTTTTATAATTGAAAGACTCTATCTAGACCAGCCAATGAGGGAAAATATCAAGGATGTTGTGGAATATCTAGCTCTCATTACACAGTGTAACTTCAGTCCTTGCCAACTAAACACAAAATAAAACCTTCAATGGCTCCCCACAGCTTTCAGGATAAAGTACAGATTCTTCAGTGTGATCCAATTCTGTTTATTGCTTCTACCATATTCCAGCCCCACACTGCACCTACTGTTCCAGCGAGCAGAACCACCTGCTTTCTTTGCCCGGGAATTGAGCTCTTTCTTCTCCAAGCCTTATCACGGGTGCCCTGAATATATGATATCATGTATATGCATGTGCTATACAATGATCCCTAGCACTTAGCAAAACCTCTATATATGTTGGGTATCATTACTATAAGATGTCTCATTATATTGAATTACTTGTGTATTTAACCTTGTCACTGGACTGTACACCCCTTGAAGATAAAAGATGAGGACTTTGCGCTTTACTGTCATGGAGTGCCAAGCATTTAGAGCTGTGGACGGATTAAGTGCTTAACAAAAGCATAGCAGGGTGCAGTGACTCATGCCTGTAATCCCAGCACTTTGGGAGGCCGAGGTGGGCAGAATGTTTGAGCCCAGGAGTTCGAGACTAGCCTGGGCAACATGGCAAAATCCTATCTTTACAAAAGCTACAAGAAAATTAACTGGGCATGGCGGTGCACACCTGTAGTCCCAGGTACTCATGAGGTGGGAGGATTGCTTGAGCCCAGGAGCGGGAGGTTGCAGTGAGCTGTGATTGCTCCACTGCACTCCATCTTGGGCAGACAGAGGGAGACTGTTCCAAAAGAAAAATAAAAACAAATGAAGAAAAGTATAAGTTCAGGGACACCTTCCTAACCCTTACATCATGCCTTTTCCTCCCATCTAATGAGTCTTCCTCTTTCTTCTTGGCCAAGGAAAATCATATCCATTTCTTTTGACTACGTCAAACCACATGGATTTTTCCATTCTCCACACTCCAACAATACAATAACTTTCATTTGTATTGCACACCTAACTCTTCAGAGTGCTTTCAGATTTATTATTTCTTTTTCCACATAACAACTCCAGTACTGAGGACACAGGCCAGGGTTGGGGAGGAGCAAGAAAATGTTTACTGAAGGTCAACTAAGTGCAAGGCGATTTACCCACATTATCTTTTTTAATTCCTTAACAATCCTTACAGGTGGACATTTTAATCCCCACTTCACAAGTGTGGAAATTAGACCTCAGTAAGATTACATAACCTGCTGAAGAACACACAGGTATTAAGTGGTAGAGCTGGGTTTTGAAGCTGGTGTCTCTGACTTTAAAGTCCCTGCTGGTTCCATGACACCAATTATACAGATTTGCCCATTAACCACATTCCTCCAAGCTGGCCTGGGCAGGAGGTAATACTTTCTGATTTCTTTTTTCCTTTCTTTTTTTGAGATGGAGTCTTGCTCTGTTGCCAAGGTGGAGTGCCGTGGCATGATCTTGGCTCACTGCAACCTCTGCCTCCTGGGTTCAAGTGATTCTTCTGCCTCAGCCTCCCAAGTAGCTGGGACTACAGGCATGTGCCACCACATCCGGCTAATTTTTGTATTTTTAGTAGAGACAGGGTTTCACCATGTTGGCCAGGATGGTCTCGATCTCCTGATCCACCCAACTCGGCCTCCCAAAATGCCGCGATTACAGATGTGAGCCACCTCGCCCTGCTAATACTTCCTGATTCCTTACCCAGCACATCTTCCATCAGACCACTTTGGATGTTTTTGTTGTTGTTGTTGGTTTGTTTTTTGTTTTTTGGAGACAAAGTCTGAACTCTGGAGTGCAGTGGCGTGATCTCAGCTCACTGCAACCTCCACCTCCTGGGTTCAAGCGATTCTCCTGCTTCAGTCTTTCAAGTAGCTGGGATTACAAGCGCTCACCACCACACCCAGCTAATTTTTTCTATTTTTAGTACAGACGGGATTTCACCATTTTGGCCAGGCTGGTCTCGAACTCCTGACTTGGTGATTTGCCCACCTCAGCATTCCAAAGTTCTGGGAACACAGGTGTGAGCCACCACGCCCAGCCTACTTTGGATTGGATGTTATATAAAGTCTGTGGGCACAATTTAACAATTAATCACATGGCATCTTACCTGGTTACCTGATTGTTTTATTTACATTAGATTCCACAACAAGATTAGTAACATCTACCTTTCCCCAGGCAGGAGTTGTGTCATCTTAACCTCCCTGAGCCTCAGTATCTTCTTTCGAATGTCTGTCTCACAGGACTGTTGCGGAGATTAAATATCAGTTGTAAAGACGTTTGACCAAATGTCTCGCACAAACTCTCCAGCAGCAATATTTATTGCATCTCAACCTCTTTTTCATATCCTTCAACATGTCAGACAGGCCTGATTGCCTGAGTCTGGCTGTGCCAGTTCCTGTTGATTACTGATATAACAACGTTGGATCAAGAGTATTTTAGTGGATAGATGTTGAATTTTCTGTCTTCCTACCCACTAAAAGGTTTGCATCGAACCAGTCCAGGGTAACTCATACTGGATCCCTGTCAGTTGATAGAGTTAAGCTTATTCTACAGATGAGAGTCTTGGGTACGTTTAGCTAGTAAATGCAGTCTGCCAAGACTCCAACCCAGATACTTGGGCCTGGGCTCCTTCTGCTCCAAGTCACCCTCCAAAGGTCTACCTGAAAATAACGAAAGAGCAGAAACTATAGGGGGAAGGGGAAAAGATCCCTTATCTTGGTGCTTCTTGTTTTTCCTCGCAGCCCCGCCCTTTTTTTTGCTTCTTGAGGATGTGTTTCTCCTGAATTCACAATACGTTTGCATTGAAGATGTTCGGTTCCTTTAGGGTCTCGGGTGACGTAATGGCTAGCCCCGCCCTCCCCTCCCTTCTCAGCCCTGCCCACTTTTTTTTTGTCCTCCGCCAATTATAGGCCCGACGCCCTTTTCGCGCCTCATCCGGGTTCCCAGGCTTGGGAAATTGGCCTCGTCACCAGACAACTATTCATCAATCCCCTCCCCGGCAGGTTTGCGCCATGCGTTAACCGCCGCTCTGCTCTCAACGTTGGCAAGCCCCAGTAGCCAAGTGCCCCGCCCCCGTTGCCGTAGCAGTAGTACACAACCCCTCCTCCCCCTCGCCCGCGTGCTCAACAGTCCTTCCCTCTCGGGACCAAGGGCCTCTCCAGAGCTGCTTCTGGCTGAGCAGAACCAGGGTCTGAGCCCCTCTGCTTAGGGGAATTGAGTGGGAGGGTTGGAGACCGCGCTTTTGGCTGGTGTTAGAGGGCCCCAGGAAATGGGCCCAGTGGGGAAGGAGTAGAAGAAATGAAGGGAAGCCGGTAGCCGGGCGCGGTGGCTCACGCCTGTAATCCCAGCACTTTGCGAGGCTGAGGTGGGCGGATCACCTGAGATCAGGAGTTCGAGACCAGCCTGATCAATATGGTGAAACCCCATCTTTAAAAAAAAAAAAATGAACGGAGCAGGGATGGCGCAATAGGAGCTAAGAGGAGAGAAGGAGGAGGAATTGATAGGGAAGACTGGAGAGCATGGCTTAAGCGGGAGGTGGGAAGAATAGGGGAGAGGGAAGCCCAGGAAGCAGGGACACTGGGCTGATAGAGGAGAGCTGGAGCCAGTGTGAAGGACAGGAAAGGCCTGGGGGTGTGGGGCGACATCCTGAAGGGAGAGGGTCCTCAGTGGAAAGTATGAAGTGGAGGTTGAGAGTTCACAGGGATGAGGAATGAGGCGGGTCAGGGGCAATAGGGGTGATGAGAGTTGGTGGGTCAGGGGCGATGGGGTGATGGAGAGTTGGTGGATCAGGAGAGATGGGGGTGATGGGAGCGGTTCATGTCAATGACGATGAGGAGCCGAAGGTTGGGGAAAGCTGAGGAGACCTTCTTTCTCAGGAGGAGTACTGAGCTTATCTGACTCCAGAGCCTTCAGGAGGGAAGAAAGATGTCAGATGAAGATGATCTAGAAGACTTTGAGCCAGACCAGGACGATTTTGAGAAAGAAGACGAGAAGGAGACAGAGGAGGAGAAGGACTACAGAAAAGAGGGGGAAGAGTTCCCTGAGGAAGTGAGAGCTTGGACAAGGAGGGGTCCAAGGGCTGAGGGGCAAGGTTGGGCAGGGGAGGGATGCCTTACTCCATTTGCTCCTGCAGTGGCCGTCCACCCCCATCACGATGGACATGATGAAGGAAGGGCTTTCTATGCTCTGTAAGACGGGCTATGGGCTGGCTCATGCTTATGTCAAGCTGGAGGTTAAAGAGAGGTGAGTTTATGGGGGACCAGATGAGGCCTGTGAGTTTGTAGGGCCCCTATCTCCTTTCCCACTGCCATTCCTGGGTGTTCTGGCTGAGAGTTTGACCCTTCTCATGCCTAGTGGAAAGAGAAGGACAGAATTTACTTTTCAGGAGCTCTGAGAGTTCCCTTGTCAAAGCTGACCTAGGGAATTAGAGGCTGAGAGTATATGGGGATTCCTGCTGGACTCCCTCAGTTGCCTTTCAGAGTATGGGTTCTCTGTCCTTCACAGACACAAGGTCTCTCTGCCCACTGTTAAGAACCCACCTACCTTCTCTTACCCTTCTTCTCCCTTCCCATTGGTTGTCCATTCTTCTCCCCATTATAAGCCATCTCCATATTTCCTTCTGCTTTAGCAACTCTGCCAGTTCTTGCCAGGTTCTCAACTCTAAGCCTGGTTCCTTCTCCGTCTTCCATCTCCTAGGGACCTGACAGACATCTACTTGCTGCGCTCCTACATCCATCTGCGCTATGTGGATGTCTCTGGGAACCATCTGACAGACCTGTCTCCACTCAACCACCTCACCCAACTGCTCTGGCTCAAGGCTGATGGCAATCAGCTGCAGAGTGCCCGGCTGAATGAACTGCCCTACCTGCAGACTGCTAGTTTTGCTTATAACCAGATTACTGACACTGAAGGCATCTCACATCCTCGTCTGGGAAGCGTGAATCTCAAAGGTGGGTCCTTAGGATGGGCCACACAAAATTCTTTTCTTCCTAATCTGAGGCCAACAGAAGTGGGCAGTATGATCCTTAGCTATGGCACACGGCAGTCTGCATTCATTCATTCATTCATTTATATATGCATTATGATTCATTATGACAGTTCTACGTGCCCACCATATAGGAGCGAGTAAGACAAGGAGCATCCCTATTCTCATATAGATCATATTCTAGTTGGGGGAGACAGACAAGTAACAACAAACACGATAAGTAAATTCATGTATCGTGTTAAAGGGAGACAAGTTCCTTGGAAAAAATAGATCAGAGTAAGAGGAATGGGGGACACAGGTGGTAATGTCAAATGGACTGGTTAGGACAAGCATCACTGAGAAGAGGACATTTGAGCAAAGACTTGAAGAAGGAGAGGGAATCAGACTTGTCAGCTGCTTCACTCACTCTTCAAAGGCTTAGATGGAGATGTCCATCAGGACCCTGGACTACCACACCACTTGCCCCAGGGCTCTGGAGATATTACGACTGGAACTGTCCTTCCTCACTATCTACCCTGCTTTGACGATGTCCAGGGTAGGATGATTTAGAGGCTCCCCAAATTCAAGCTCTCATGCTGAATATTGGGAGTGGCCCTTTGAGCTCTTGAAACCCTCCTCCCCAGGGAACAGCATCCGCATGGTGACAGGTCTGGACCCCCAGAAGCTGATCAGCCTGCACACAGTGGAGCTTCAGGGGAACCAGCTGGAAAGCACCCTGGGAATCAACCTTCCTAAGCTGAAGAACCTCTACCTGGTAGCTCACTGGGCCATTGGGTGGTGCAGGGAAGAGGGCACTGTCCTGGGGGTCAGGATATCTGGCTTCTTTTCTTTTTCTTTTTTGAGACAGTCTTACTCTGTCGCCAGACTGGAGTGCAGTGGTGCAATCTTGGCTCACTGCAGCCTCTGCTTTCCAGGTTCAGTGATTCTTCTGTCTCAGCCTCCCCAGTAGCTGGGACTACATGCGCCTGCCACCACACCTGGCAATTTTTTTTTTTTTTTGTATTGTAGTAGAGACAGGGTTTCACCATGTTGGCCAGGATGGTCTCGATCTCTTGACCTCGTGATCCACCTGCCTCGGCCTCCCAAAATGCTGGGATTGCAGGTGTGAGCCACTGCACCAGGCCAGGATGCCTGGTTTTCTAGTAGGCTCAGCTACTAACTTCATCATCATGATGATAACTAGTATTACTGTCAAGCCCATAGTTGGTGCCATATGCTGTGGGGATACAGAGCCACCTAGCAGGGCTGCTAATATATAATGTGTGGATAATACGGAGATAATTTACTTTGATACAGGTAGCAGCTAAATGGGCCATAACTGAGGTACAAACATCAGGCTATGGAAGTGTTTTAGGAAAACTCTCCTCTCAAACTGGGTTTTTGCTTAGCTCTCCCACTACCACCACAACAATCATCAACACGAGACTTTCAGGACCAAAGGTGTGGGGGTTTCTCCCCATACACCAAGTAGTAGACACCGGCTGGATTACCTCCAATTCAGTTCTGGCACCATCTATCCATCAGTTCCCAAGAGTGACCCCCACACCACCCATAGATACCAGCTATGGGTGTCCAAGCTGGGACATAGATACCAGCTATGGGAAGTCCAAGCCTCTGGAACTTCTGACACACCAGCTTCAACTTAAAGCTGGTTCCCATGGATTTAATTAATTTGCTGGAGTGGCTTTTTACCAGTTTATTGCAACAGCAAAGGATACAGATGAAGAGATGCATAGGGCAAAGTGTGGGGAAATGGGTGTGGTGCTCCATGCTCTTCCTGGATGCATCAGCCTCCAGGAGCTTGCCTACTTTCTTTCTTTCTTTCCTTTCTTTCTTTCTTTCTTTCTTTCTTTCTTTCCTTCTTTCTTTCTTTCTTTCTTTCTTTCTTTCTTTCTTTTTCTTTCTTTCTTTCTTTCTTTCTCTCTCTCTCTCTCTCTCTCTCTCTTTCTTTCTTTCTTTCTTTCTTTTCTTTCTTTCTGGCGGACTCTTGCTTTGTCACTAGGCTGGAGTGCAGTGACACCATCTTGACTCACTGCAAGCTGCGCCTCCCGGGTTCAAACGATTCCCCTACCTTAGGCTTCCGAATAGCTGGGACTATAGGCGCACACCACCACGCCTGGCTAATTTTTTTTTTTTTTGTATTTTAGTAGAGAAGGGGTTTCACCATGTTGGCCAGAATGGTCTCAATCTCCTGACCTTGTGATCTGCCTGCCTCGGTCTCCCAAAGCGCTGGGATTACAGGCGGGGGCCACGACACCTGGCTCCTCTAGGAGCTTTCACTACTCAGAAGCTCTCTGGACCCAGTCTCTTGGGTTTTCATGGTAGCTTCAGGATGTTAGCACTCCTTCCCCCAGGGAACTGGGGAGGCTCTCTCTGGGGAAGGTTTTAAGAACCACAATCAGAAGGAGGGGCAAAGATTAAAGTCTTCCCTTGGGGCAGGTGAAAAGAGAGCAGGAGAAGGTTCCTGAGACCTGCCCCTGAGGCCCAGCACATCCAACATTAGAAGGAAAAACTGCAACAAGAGCTATGGGGGTTATAAGCTAGAGACTGTGGATAAAAACCTATATATATATATATATGTGGTGTTATTTTATATATATATATATGTATATATATACACACACACACACAGAAGCCACAGAGTCACTGAAATGTTTAGTCTTTTAGACTTTTTTTTTTTTTTGAGACAGAGTCTTGCTCTGTTGCCCAGGCTGGAGTACAATGGTGTAGTCTCCTGGGTTCAAGCAATTTTCCTGCCTCAGCCTCCTGAGTAGCTGGGATTACAGGCACCTGCCACCACATACCTGGCTAAATTTTGTATTTTTAGTAGAGATGGGGTTTCACCCTGCTGACCAGGCTCGTCTCGAACTCTGACCATTTGATCCCCCTGCCTCGGCCTCCGAAAGTGCTGGCATGAGCCACCGAGACAGACTAGTCTTTTAGACTCTTTTTTCTTTTTTTTTTAAGATGGGGTTTCACCATGATGGCCAGGCTGGTCTTGAACTCCTGACCTCAGGTGATCCACCCACCTCGGCCTCCCAAAGTGCTAGGATTACAGGCGTGAGCCACCGCGCCCAGCTAGTCTTTTAGACTCT
>CAUYQU010073610.1:0-31157 GCA_963574635.1 Cheracebus regulus | reverse complement strand
AGGAAATAAATCACTTTTTAGTAATTGCATAAGCATTTTACAGATTTAAATGAAATCCTGAGCAATAGAGCAAGATTTTCGTTCTCTCTCCCTCTTTCTCTTTCTTTCTTTTTTCTCTTTTATTCTACTTCTTTCTCTCTAATAAAAAAATAAAATTAACCAATTAGAGAAAAAAATATAAAGACTGAAGAAAGCATAGGGAACCTATGAGGCACTGTCAGTCGTACAAATATGTGAATTATGGCAGTACAAGATGAAGAAGAGAAAGGGTAAGAAAGCTTATTTTTTAAAATATTGTCTGAAAATTTCCCAAACCTTTGTAAATGTATAGACATCCAGATTCAAGAAGCTCAGAGGACTCCAAGCAAGATCAATTTTGAAAACAGCCAGATGCAGTGGCTTATTCCTGTTATCCCAGATACTGAGGAGGCTGGGATAACTCCTGTTATCCCAGATACTTGACGTGGGATGATCACTTGAAGCCAGGAGTTTGAGACAAGCATGGACAATATAGCAAGACCCCATATTTAAAAATAAAGAATATTATGAGATACATTTTAATCAACTTGCCAAAAGTCAAAAAACAAAGAATTTTAAAAGTAGCAGAAAGAATTCATCACATGTAAGGTTATAAGTAGACTTATCAAAGGAAACCTTGCAAGCCACAAGTATTGGCATGACATTTTCAGTGTGCTAAAAGAAAAAAAAAATGTCAGCCAAGAATATTATACCTGGCTAAATTGTCTGTCAGAAATGAAAGAGAGATAAAGACACATTTCAAGGCAAAAGCTAAAGGAGTTCATCACCACCAGACCGACTACAAGAAATGATAATGGGAGTTCTTAAAGTTGAAAGGACAATAAGTAACAACATGAAAACATATGAAAGTGCAAACCTCAGTGGTAAAGGTGAATATACAGGTGCTCCTAAGGTAAATATACAGGTACTCCCAACTTACAGTGGGGTTACATCGTAAGTGGAAAATATTGTAAGTCAAAAACACATTTGATACCATGATAAACTGATTATATAGTCAAAAATTGTAAGTCAAACCATTGGAAGTCCAAATACTCCTTGAGTCACAATGGGATTATTTCCTTACAAACTCATGGTAAAGTTGAAAATTGTAATTTGAACCAGTTGTATTCTCAAATGTGAAATAGCCTAATATTGTAAAGGTGATGTGTTAATCACTTTTAATTCTTAAAGTCAGAAGACAAATTATTAAAAACAACTATAGCTATAATATTTAACAGATATGCAGTATACATGGAAGTAAAATGTGATATCAGTAGCATAAAATAGAAGGAGAAGTAAAAATACAGAGTATTTTTTGTATGTAGTTGAACTTAAGTTGATATCAGCTTAAATTATAATCTATAATTATATGGTATTTTATGTGAGCCTCATGATAACCATAAATTTAAAAACCTCTAGTAAATACAAAAAGAAAAAAGAGAAAGGAACTGAAGCCTACCTTTTCAGAAATACAACAAATTATGAAGAAAGACACCAAGATTGGAGGAAAAGAAGAAATGAAATACGAAACAGTAAATGTAACAGTGAATGGTTGACAAAATGGCAATAATATGTCCTCATTTATCAATAATTTAAATTGTAAATGAATGGCCTTTAATTAAAAACACAGTGGTAAAAGGATTAAAAAGACTCAACAGTTTGCTGCCTATAAGAGGCTTACTTTAGCCTTAAGTATACACATATACTGAGAGTGAAGAGATTAAAAAAGATATTGCAGGCAAATGGAAATTTAAAAAGAGCAGAGGAAGCCATACTTACATAATACAAAATAGACTTTAAGTCAAAAACTATGAAAACAAGGAATGTCATTACATAATCATAAAGGGGTCAATTCATCAAGAGGATATAACAATTGTAAATATACATGCACTCTACATTGGAGCACCTAAATCTATAAAACAAATATTAATAGATCTGAAGGGAGAGACAGACTGCAATGCAAATAGTAGGGAACTTCAGTACTGTGCTTTCAAGAATGGGCAGATCATCCAGACAGAAAATAAGAAAACACTGAGCTTGAACTACACTTTAGAACAAATAGATCTAACAGGTATATTTACAACATTCTATCTAAAACATGCAGAACACACATTTTCACAAGCATATTCAAGTCTTAACAAATTTAAGAAGGTTGAAATCATGTCAGGTTCTTTTCTGACCATACTGTAGTGAAACTGGAAATCAAGAACAAGAGAAATTTAGGGAAAATCACAAATATGTGGAAAGTAAACAACATGCTTCTGAACAGCCAGTGGATCAAAGAAGAAACCAAAAGGAAAAATTTTAAATATCTTGAGAGAAATTTAAATGGAAGCACAACATAGCAAAACTTACAGGGTATAGCAAAAGTAATTCTAAGAGGAAGTTTATAGCAACAGTAAAAAGACCTCAGATAACCTAATGTTAAGCCTTACAGAACTAGAAAAAGAAGACCTAAGCCCACAATCAGTTGAAGGAAGAAAAAAAAATAAACATCACAGCAGAAATAAAGGAAATACAGACTAGAGATAAAGGATTTTTAAAAACTAAGAGTGGGTTCTTTGAACTGATAAAATAGAAATCCCTTGGCCAGGAGTAAAATTAAAGAAGACTCTCATAAATCAGAAGTGAAAGAGGAAACATTACAGCTGAAATCCAACAATGCAAAGGATCATAAGAATATTGAAAGATTTTTATACCATGTAAATTATGAAAATGTATATGCCAAGTAATTATGTGACCTTGAAGAAATGGATAAATTCATAGAAACATACAACTTACCAAGACTGAATCATGAAGGACTAGAAAATCTGAACAGACCAACAATGAGTACAGAGATTAAATCCATAATCAAAAACTTCCAAACAAGGAAAAACCCAGGATCAGATGGCTTTATGGCAAATATTTAAGAACTAGTACCAGTCCTCCTCAGAGTCTTCCAAAAAATTAAGGAGAAGGCAACACCTTCAAACTTACTTTATGAAGTCAGCCGTACTCTGATACCAAAGTCAGAGAAGGACACTAGAAGAAATGAAAATTATAGGTCAGCATCCCTAATGAACAAACATGGAGAAATCGTCAAGAAAATACTAGCAAACTGAATTCACCTGTACATTAAAAGGATTATTTATCATGATCAAGTGGGATTTATTCCTGGGATACAAGGATAGTTCAGTATACAAAAATCAATACATGTGATATACTGTATTAACAAAAAACATAGGAGCATCTGAGTAGATGTCAGAAAAAAGCATTTTGTAAAGTTCATTATTTCACATTAAAAACTCAACAAATTAGGCATAGAAGGAATATATCTCAACACAAAAAAAGATCACATACGATAAGCCCACAGCTAACATTATATACAGCAGTGAAAAGTTGAAAACTTTTTCTCTAAGGTCACAAACCAGGCACTCTTACCATTTCCATTCAACATAGTACTAGAAGTCCTAGCCAGAGCAATTAGACAAGAAAAACAAATAAAAGGCATGCACATAGGACAGAAAAAAGTAGTATTGTCTCAGTTGTCAGGTAACATGATCTTATATACAGAAAACCCAAGGACCACCAGAAAACTTTTAGAACTGGTAAATTAATTCAGTAAAGTCACAGGATACAAAATTAACATGCAAAAATCAGTCACATTTTATATACTAACAATGAGTTCTCCTAAAAATAAATAAGAAAATAATAATATTTACAACCAAGGAGGTGAAAGATGCGTATATTGAAAAGTTTAAAACACTGATTAAAGAAATTGAAGAACACACAAGTAACTGGAAATCCATCCTCTGTTCATAGTTTAGAAAAATTAATAATATTAAAATGCCCCTATTGTCCAAAGTAATCTACAGATGCAGTGCTATTTTTATCAAAATTCCAGTGGCATTTTTTCAAGGTAATAAAAAAAGATCCTTCCATTTATATGGGATCACAGAATACTCCCAAATAGCCAAAGCAATTTTGAGCAAAAGAACAAAGCTGGAGGTATTACACTACCTGGCTTTAAAATCTACTACAAAACTGTAGTAATCAAAACAGCATGAAAATGGCATACAAACAAATACAATCAATGGGACAGGACAGAAAGCCCAGAAGTAAATTCACGTATCTGTGGTCAGTTGATTCTTGTCAAATAGGCCAAGAATACACAAAGGAAGTCTTCAATAAGTGGTATTGACAAAATGGATGTCTGTATGCAGAAGAATGAAATTGGACTCTTACACCATTTTCAAAAAAAAAAAATTAAAATGCATTAAAGATTTAAATCTAAGACCTGAAACTGCAAAACTAGTGGAATAAAACATTGGGGGAAAGCTCCATGACATTGGTCTGAGCAATGATTTTTTTGATATGACCCTAAAAGTGCAAGTAACAAAAGCAAAAATTATAGACAGATGGGATTGTATTAAACTAAAATGCTTCTGAACAGCAAAGGAAATAACAGAGTGATGAGACAACCATGACTTGGGAGAATACATTTGCAAGCAAAATATTTATCCCTCCAAAAAATAAATCTGACAATGGGGCTAATATACAAGCTATATAGATAATTCAAACACTTTAATAGCATGAAAACAAATGACCAGATTAGAAAATGGGCCAAAAACCTAAGGAGACACTTCTCAAAAGAAGACAGACAGATGGACAATGGGTATATGAAAAAATGCTAAACCTTACTAGTCAGGGAAATGCTAATTAAAACCACTTTGAAATATCACCTCACACCTGTTAGAATGACCATTATTAAAAAGATAAAAGCTATGCAAAAGTGAGACCATAGAGAAAAGATAGCCCTTGTATACTGTTGGTGGTAATGTAAGTTACTATAGGCATTTTAGAAAATAATGTAAAGGTAACCTAAAAAAAAAAAAAATCAGGGCCAGGTGCAGTGGCTTATGCCTGTAATCCTAGTGCTTTGGGAGGCTGAGGGAGTGGATCACAAGGTCAGGAATTTGAGACCAGCCTGGCCAACATGGTGAAACCCTATCTCAACTAAAAATACAAAAATTAGCCAGGCGTGGTGGTGCATGCCTGTAACCCCAGCTACTAGAGAGGCTGAGGCAGGAAATTGCTTGAACCTAGGAGGCAGAGGTTGCAGTGAGCTGAGATTGCGCCACTGCACTCCAGCCTAGGCAACAGAGCAAGACTCTATATCTAAAAAAACAAAACAAAACAAAACAAAAACAAAAATAGAACTTCCACAATATTCAGCAATCCCACTACTGGGTTATATATCCAAAGAAATTGAAATCAGCATGATGAAGAGATGTCTGCACTGTCTTGTTTATTGCAGCATTATTCACAATAGCTAAGATATGGAAGCAACCTAAGTGTCCATCAGCAGATGAATGGATAAAGAAAATTTATATATTCAGTGGAATATTATTCAGCCTTATATAAGACAGAAATTCTGTCATTTGTGACATAGAATAACCAGCTAAGTGAAGTAAGCCAGTTGCAGAAAGACAAATACTGCTACTGACTTTTGCACATCCCACTTATATATGGAATTTTAAAATGTTGATATGGTAGTAACAGAGTAGACTGGTGGTTTCTAGGGTTGGTGGAGGGTGGGAGAATAAGGAATGGGGAAATGTTGCTCAAGGGTACAAAGTTTCATTTAGACAGGAGGAATAAGTTTTAGAGCTCTGTTGTACACTATGGGACTAGCTAAATGTAATATACATTTGAAAATTGCTAAAAGAGTATTTTTAAATGTTCTCACCTGAAAAATTTAAGTATGTGATATATATGTTAATTAGCTTGGCCACTCAACAATATAAATATATATCAAAATATCACATTGTACCCCATAAATATATAAAATTATTTGTCAATTAAAAAATTTTTTAAGTCATTGATATTTTTAGCCATTGTACCTAAAAAATTGTTTAAAGTCATTGATAAAACACAATGAGGTATCATTAAACACCTACAATAATGACAACACCAAATTGGTCACAGTGCAGAAAAACCAAATCACTCTTATATTGCTGGTGAAATGTGAAATGACACTGCCACTCTGGAAAAAAGTATGGCAGTCTCTTACAAACTAATATGCACTTACCATATGACCCATGTTTACACTTTTGGGTGGGCATTTATCCTGGAGAAATGAAAATTTATGTTCATACAAAAACTAATGTACACAATGTTCAAAAGCAGCTTTTCTCACAATAGGCAAAATCTGGAAACAACTCAGATGTCCTTCAGTAGGTAAATGGTTAAACTATGGTAAATTACATCATGGGGTATTACTTAGCAATAGAAAGGAAGAAACTTTTAAAGTAATAGATTCAGGGGATACGTGCACATTTGTTACATGGGTATATTGTGTAATGCTGGGGTTTGGGCTTATGTTGAATCCATCACCCAGTCAACATAGTTCCCAACAGGGAGCTTTTTAACCCTTTTTTCCTCTCTCCTCCCCACTTTTAGAGTTGCCAGTGTCTATTGTTTCCATCTTTATGTCCACGTGTACCCTGTGTTTAGCTGCCACTTATAAGTGACAACATGTAGTATTTGATTTTCTGTTTCTGCATTAATTCACTTAGGATAATGGCCTCCAGCTGCATCCATGTTGTTGCAAAGGACAGTATTTCATTTCATTCTTATTTAAAGCTGCATAGTATTCCATGGTGTATATGCACCAAATTTTCTTTATCCAGTCATCCATTGATGGGCACTTAGTTTGATTCTATGACTTTGTTACTGTGATTCATGCTAAGATAAACATACAGTACAGAATTTGATATAACAATTTCTTTTTCTTTGGATAGATAGCCATTGGTAGGATTGCTGGACTGCATGATATTTCTATTTAGCTCCATACTGTTTTCCATAGGGGTTGAACTAATTTACATTCCCACTAACAGTGTGTAAGCATTCCCTTTTTTGCACGTCGTCACCAACATCTATTATTTTGTGACTTTTTAATAATAGCCATTCTGACTAGTGTGAGATGGTATCTCATTGTGCTTTTAATATGCATTTCTCTGATGATTAGTGTATTAGTCCTTTTCCACGCTGCTGATAAAGACATACCCAAGACTGTGAAGAAAACGAGGTTTAATTGGACTTATAGTTCCACATGGCTGGGGAGGCCTCAGAATAATAGCAGGATGCGAAAGGTACTTCTTTTTTTTAATGGCCTTTTAGGTTTTGGGGTACATGTGGAGAACATGCAAGATTGTTGCATAGGTACACACATGGCAGTGTGATGTGCTGCCTTACTCCCCATCACTTATATCTGGCATTTCTCCCCATGCTCTCTCTTCCCAACTCCTCACCCCCTGCTGTCCCTCCCCTATTTTCCCCCGACAGACCCCAGTGTGTGATGCTCCGCTCCATGTGTCCATATGTTCTCATTGTTCAACACTGGCCTATAGGTGAGAACATGCAGTGTTTTATTTTCCGTTCCTGTGTCAGTTTGCTGAGAATGATGGTTTCCAGGTTCATCCATGTCCCTACAAAGGACACGAGCTCATCATTTCTGATGGCTGCGTAGTATTCCATGGTGTATATGTGCAACATTTTCCCTGTCCAGTCTATCATTGATGGGCATTTGGGTTGGTTCCAGGTCTTTGCTATTGTAAACAGTGCTGCAAGGAACATTCGTGTGCATGTGTCCTTATAGTAGAATGATTTATAATCCTTTGGATATATACCCAGTAATGGGATTGCTGGGTCAAATGGAATTTCTATTTCTGTATTTCATTTTTAACCTGTGTATATCATTATGTTTTGAGTACAATTCTTGTAGACAGCATACAGTTGGTTAGGGTGTGTGTGTGTATGTGTGTGTGTGTGTGTGTTTAAAAATCCAATCTGATTATCATTCCCTTTTAATTGTTTTGTTTAAACTATTTACATTTAATGTAATTACTGATATGGTTGCCTTTTGGTGCAGCATTTTATTATTAGTTTCTGTTCTCTTCTGTATTTTATTACTTTGGTTTTCTTTTTTGTTGTTGTTGTTCTTTTGAGTTATTTACTTTTGAGAGTCCCATTTTAATTTCTCTATTGCATTTTAAACTATATCCCTTTGAATTGTTGTTTTCAGTGACTGTTGTAGGAAATGTGATATACACACCAAACTTTATACAATCTACTTAGCATTGATATTTTATCATTTCATATAAAAATAAGGAAGAAGTATACACATATAATCATTTTAGTCTTCTTCCTTTTAGAAAATTTTCACATTTACTTATTGAAAATCCCCTCATACCGCATTATGCTTTTTGCTTTCAACAAAAATATATTGTTAAACAACATTGTGGGACAAAAAAATTCTATTTTATTTAAGGAGACATTTCCTATTTTTGTTGTTCTTCGATCATTATTGATGTTCTGGATTTTCGTTAGTTATTATTTCTTTTCCACTTGAATTTCTTTAGCATTTATTTAAAGTTGATTTATTAGGAATGAATTATCTTATTTTTCCTTCATCAGAGAACATCTTTATTTTTCCTTCATTCTTGAATGATATTCTCATTGAATATAGAATTCTGGGTTGACAGGCAGGTCTTCTCTTTCAGCACTTTAAAAATGTTGTTTCACTGTCTTCTGGTCTCCATTGTTCCTGATGAAAAATCAGCACACATTTGGATCTTTGTCTTCTAAATGTAATATGTTATTTTTCTTTACCTGCTTTCAAGACTTTACTTTTGATTTTCAGTAGTTTTTAAATAATATGTACAGGCATGATTTCTTTGAGTGTATCCTGTTGGGGATTCACCAAGATTCTTACATTAGTAAGTTTTGTTTTTCCTGGAATTTGGGGAGTTTTTAGCCACTGTTTAGTCAGATATTTTTCTGCACATATGTTTTTCTCCTCTCCTGCTGGAACTTTGATGAGATGAATGTTACACCTTTTGTTATTGTTCCACAGGTGCTTAAGCTCTGTCTTATTTTTTAAACTGCTGAATCTCTATATTTCAGATTGCATCGTTTCTATTGACCAAATTCACTAATTCGTTCATCTGTCATCCCCGTTCTTCTATTGATCCCTTCCAGTTTTTATGTATATTGCAGTTTATTTTTATTGTTGTTGTATCTTTCAGTTTTATGATTTTGATTTGGTTCCTTTTTAGATCTTCTATTTCTCAGAAGAGAACTTATATCTTTACATTTATTTCAAGATTGTCAACACCTTACGTCATGCAGCATGATCATAATAGCTGTTCTAAAATCTTGCCTGATAATTGCAATATTTAGTCACCTCAAGATTAACTTCACTTGATTGTCTTCTCCTTTGACAATTCCTAAGGTTTTTATGATTCTTTGTACATTGAATAAACTTTGATCGCATTTGGGCATATTCAATACTATGTTATGAGACTCTAAATCCTGTAAAATATTATAGAGAATATTATTTTTTTATTTTGTTTTAGCTGGCAGTCAAACCTGTTGCATCTAGAATGTAAATCCTAAGCCAATTTCTGTAAGATATAGTTCCAATGTCAGTTTAGTTAAAAAAGCCATTACAGAGCTCTTCTGGTTTGCACTCTTTTGTACATTCTTGGTGCCAATTTGGGGTCTGGGCAGTGATCTATGGTGTAGTGGAGTTCATAGAGCCTTTGCTGTGTTCACTGCATCTGGTTCACACATGAGCAGCTTGGGTCTTCAGAGATTTAAAAATCCCATTTTCCAGCTTCATCATCTCTGTAGTTCTCTCTAATTCCAAGGGGCGCTTTTCCTGGTAGTCTAGCTAGAAACCCAGAGCTTCAGCCTCCCTGCATTTTTATGTACTTCTTGTGACTGGGCCTAATTTGGGACAAAGTAGTGAGAGCAAAGAGCCTTTGGGGCTGCTACTGTTGCCTCTACTGACAACATCTTTGCCCAATGTAGTGCAGGGAGACTAAAAAGGGGCTTCTCCACTTCATAGTGGTAACCTCTGTCATACCAGTGAAGGATGACATGACTTTTTTTTACTGGCACTCAAAATGGCTTGGGGCAACCTCATCTTGTTTGGTGCAGTGGACTCCTGTTTTGTTGCTTATGCTTGAGAGTTATAGTTTTGATTTTTGCCTGCCCCAGAGTTTAAGCCAGTATATAGAAGACAGGGGAGAAACAAACCAACAGGCAGCTTATTGCTGATTTGTTCTTTGAGTACTGAATTCTGTATTCAGACTGCCTGCTCTTATCTTCCCTCAGAGTCTTCTGAGAGCTGCTTTATGTATTTTGTGCTGAGTTCTTAGTTGTAATAAGTTGAGGGGCTAGGATGGAGTTATTTACTCAATTTTTACTGAAACTAGAACTCATCAGCTTTGCTTTTACAGCTACATTATATTTATGATATGAAAATATATATCTGGTAGGATTTTTAGAAATGCAGGTTCTGAGGTCCTATCCTTAGACAACATAAATCAAAATATTCTGGGAATGGAGACTAATAACCTATATTTTATGGAATATCCCCCTATGGGATTCTGATGGAACAGTCAGGTTTGGCACCTACTTTTTCTCATCTCATTTGCAGATGAGAAAATGGAGACCTAGGTTGTATTCTGTCCTCATCCAGTTTTTTCTTTATTGTCCATGTTTTTTTCCCCCTGTGAGCCATGTTTTGTGCTAATAGGGAATATTTTCCCACTGTATCAAGGGCCAAGTTTATTAGTGCAACTGTAAGTGTTTAAACCACGAGGCAGTGGAAGAGGAGAAATGAGCAAAATTGGCTACATGTGATAGTTGGATTTGGTTTCTTATAAACATTTTCCATTGTGAAAGCTTCATAGCCAATCTGAAGAGAAAAATCATTTTATAGAAATTAATGGAATTAAAAACTTGAGACAAATTACCCAATTGAGATATAAGGAATAGACTCGAATCCCAGACAGGGAGAGAACTAGAAAAAAAATTTTCAGGTTTGGGCTAAGGACATAAGAGAAAATGGGGAGGAAGAGCTGATAAAGGTCTAAATGATAGAATAGAGGCAAAAACAGGACTGGTTGAGCTACCTGTGAAATTACTTACCAAGTGAGTGAACATCATAATTAATAAGTAAAGCTATGTCAATCTTGTTTAATTTAATGGGACTCTGTACTTGTTTGTTCCCTAAGATATATCATCTTGTACACTATGGATAGCTATGCAGATTGTATACCACACAACTCCAAAGGCACCCTATGCAATATATTACAATCCCTAGAGTTGTATACAACTGTATGTGCTACCCTTTCTTGTATCTTGAAGGGTTGATTTTTTTTTCCCCACTAAATAGTAAAGTAGTACCTTTTCTAGATGATTGTGTATTATGATTGAAAGGCAGTAGAAGAGGATGAGTGGAGAAAAGCAAAGTGAAGGGGTCTTATTGTAAATCAATTTTAGGATGTATGGGGTTCTAGAAATAGAACTTTTAACATGAACTCATTAAATTCTCTACTATCACAATCAATTTCTTCTCCCTTCAGCACCCCTCTGCAACCTTCCCACAGAACAGACTTCTAAAGGAAACATTTGGCCAGAGGACAAGGCCCAGCAAACATACATTCTTTTTACTATTATTCCAGTATAACTCCTGGTGAGCCAAATTGAGTAACATGGAAGATCCTTTTGTTTAAAACTAAACCTCTTCTTTCTGACCGTCCTGTGCTAACACCCAAGCCTTAGTCCTTCAAATTTTACCCTGCAGGAAAAATACATTCATAGCAAGAAAGCTAGAAGGTAAATTGGAATTGGAGGTGTAGTGGAGTGGTGTGAAAAATCTTTTATAAGACTTGTTTTTCCAAATGCAATCCTCTATGAGCATTAGGGCCACCTGTTTTTTTGTTTGTTTGTTTTTGTTTTTGTTTTCCAAAAGAGGCATATTCCTGAATTTCACCACAAGAGAGTTTCTGATTCCACAAGTGTGGATTTGAGATCAGGAATCTGTATTTTTCAGGCTTTTCAGGTTATTTGTAGAAACTTTAAAGTTTGAGAGGGAGGAGAACAGTACCATAATATTGGAGGAAAGTTGACCTTAGTTACCCACCTACTTTGATTATAACACAGACCCCTGATTATTCATTGAACTGAATAAACCTAGAAAACTAAGAATAATGTAATGTTATATATATAAGGGCAGTCAGTTGTACTATCTTAGTAATACAATACTTGTTCAATTCTTACTGAGCAATTGGCTCAGAAAAGACAAATTATTTTGGTAATTATAGATAAGTTACCTTACAGTTTATGTTTGCATTTGTGTTTCTTTTTTCTTCTAGAACTTATTGAAGAAAAATGAATGTAAACAATTTGTTTTTCCTTATTCATTCTCTTCTTTTTGGAGTTTCACTTATTTTAAATATTTTTTTCCTTTTTATTTGTACACATTTATCGGGTACATATGTAATTTTGTTACATGCATAGACTGCATAGTGGTCAGGTCACGGCTTTTACAGTATCTGTCATCTTAATAACATACATTGTACCCATTAACCAATTTTCCATCATCCTCCCCTCTCCTACTCCCTCACTCTTCTGTGTCTTAATTATCTATCATTCCACTCTCTATGTCCATGTGAACACATAAAATAATTTTCTGTAGTTTTTATAATATGTAGCATACAAATAGATGGAGTTATCAAGGGGTAAAGACAGTGGAGAAAGAAAATTTGTGATATTGGCAGGACTGAGTCACATGGGGCTTCAGGAGTTACTTAGATTTCACTTATAAATTAGAAGACAATTTTATTACTTCTAGTTAGCATGTAGTGTCTTCATATATCACATTGGTACATAGCACTGTAACATTGTATTTATTTATTTATTTATTGAGACAGAGTTTCATTCTTGTCACCCAGGCTGGAGTGCAGTGGCATGATCTCAGCTCACTGTAACCTCCACCTCCAGGGTTCAAGTGATTCTCCTGCCTCAGCCTCCCAAGTAGCTGGGATTACAGGCATGCACCACCATGCCCGGCTAATTTTTTTTGTATTTTAAGCCAGCGTTTCACCATGTTGGCCAGGCTGGTCTCGAACTCCTGACTTCAGGTGATCTGCCTCGGCCTCCCAAAGTGCTGGGCAAAGTTGTATTTTTGAGGGACATTTTCTATAATAAAAAATGATCTAAAAGACTATTTCGGTTTTGTCAAGAAAAACATTATGTAAGTCACTTGTGGAAACCTAGAAAATTAATGTTTGTATTATAAAATAGTCTTTTACTTACCCTTGTCCTAGAAATTCCACTTCCAGATATTTACCCCAAATAAGGATATTCACAAAACAAAATTGCAAGAATGATCCTAACAGCCTTAGTTATAATACTGCAAAACTTGAAACAACTTAAATGGCTAACTTTAAGAGAGTAGACAAATAAATTGTGGTATGTATATCCATAGAATGAAATACTAGAAAGAAAAAAAAGAAGAAACCACTGATATACACATCATCATGGATAAATCTCACAAACCTTATTCTGAGTGAAAGATCCCAGACACAAAAGACAATATACTGTGTAATTCTATATATGAAGTCCTAGAATTGGCAAAACTAATCTATGGTATGGAAAAAATATAGAACAATGCTCATCTCTGTGTTGGGGTGTAAATTGATTGGAAATGGACATTAGGGAACTTTCAGAGATGATGAGAGTATTTTAAATCTGGATAGGGAATATGGGTTATATAGGCACATTGTATTTCTCATATGGTATTTGTCAAAGTAATACAGTTAAGATTTTTGTTTTCTGATATGTATAAATTTTACCTCTATACCGAACTGTATAGAAATAATAATCGAGTTAGGAATAGAGGAAAATGTAAGATGAAACAAGAATGACAGAATGTTGTAGTTGTTGAAGCTGAATGATGGATAGATTGGGTTTGTTATACTGGGCTGTTTACTTTGCATAGGCAGGACATTTTCCAAATAAAAAGTTTAAAAGGCCAAGCGCAGTGGCTCATGCCTGTAATCTCAGCAGTTTGGGAGGCTGAGGCGGGCAGATCACAAGGTCAGGAGATCTAGACCATCCTGGCCAACATGGTGAAACCCTGTCTCTACTAAAAATACAAAAAATAGCTGGGTGTGGTGGCACATGCCTGTAATCCCAGCTACTCTGGAGGCTGAGGCAGGAGAATTGCTTGAATCAGGGACTCAGAGGTTGCAGTGAGCTGAGATCACACCATTGCGATCCAGGCCTGGCAACAGAGCAAGACTCTGTCTCAAAACAAAAAAAAAAATAGTTGATAAGCTAGTCTGGACATCTCTGAATCTGATCAGATTTTGTTGGTGTATATGATTTTTTGTTGTTGTTGATCTACTAAAAATTGTGATGTTTCAGTATTAATATAAGGAAATTAAAAAATAGAGTATTATTAATCCATATACTCTGAAATAATTTGTGCTTGCAGTTTACAAACTCCATTCATGCTAGACTTATATTCTAGCCTTCAATTTTTATTAGTTGAATGCTTTTACAAAAGTTATTTTAGGAATCAAATAAATAAATACTGTACTTGAAAGATTCTGAGGACATTGTTAAAATTTCCATGAGGAGTTGGAGTGGTAATTCTTGTTCTTAATAATAGCCATACTCTTCAATATCTGTCTTGGTTGTTTGGCCTACTATAACACAATACCATAGACTGGTGTCTTCTAAACAACAGAAATGTAGTGCTCACAGTTGCGAAGGTGGGGAAATTCAAGATCAAGTCACCAGCAGATTCTTTGTCTAGTGAGGACCTGCTTCCTGGTTTATAGATGGCACCTTCTTGCTGTGTGTGTCCTTATGTGGTGGAAGGGGGATGTCAGTTCTCTGGTGTCTCTTTTATAAGGGCACTAATCCCATTTATGAGGACTCTGCCATCGTGACCTAATCACCTCCCAAAGGCCTCACCTCCTAACGTCATCACATTGGTGATCAGGTTCCAACACATGAATTCAAAGGGACACAAACATTCAGACCACAATAATATTTATGCTTTGCAACCACTCATGGTTACTATGGTGATCACTCAGAAAGAAACAATTATGGCCATCATTTTGCTTCATAGTAGAATGTCTTCAGGTTCAGCCTGGTATCTGCACATAGCAGACAACTGAAGATTTATTGACTGAGTAGCTATTAGACAAAAGGAATGCCCAGACGCTGTGACCACCAATAAACTTGATTTCCCTTTTGTCTTATAAGAGGATGTTCTCAATTAAACTGGACAGCCTATATTCCCACAACCATCCATGCCTTGGGCTGTGGTGCTTCAATGGCCATTTGTTGAGTACCAGATACAAAATATTTGTGAACTTCCAGATGTGTAAATTATTTAACCTGCTTTTACCTCCCTTTCCTCATTTGTAAAATGAGATTAATATTAGTACTTACTTCATAAGTCTCTTATAAAATTAAATGAATCAATATGTATAACATACTTAGAATAGTACTTGAGACATAGTACCATGAGAGTGCTTATTATAATAATAATCATTATTATTACTATTTTTATTTACCATGATTGATACTGACCTTTATTGTTTTTTTCAAGCAAGAGCGCTTGTTGTCTAAGTTAAGCCCCATGTTCCCTTTATGTGTCCAGGCAACCTAGTATCTTCTGGCTGTGTGGAGCTGGGTTTAGCAATTTCTTTGTATGAAATCATCACCTATTCCTGTAATCCTATTCTCTTTTGGACTTTGATAACCCTACACTACCTCAGCCATGAAAAGTGGCCTCAGCCACTGAAGAGTGGTTTTATTGGAGCCTGCTAAGAATTATAATCCTCAGAGGGGAATCTACAAAAACGTGGGGACTCTGAGGAACCTGGGTGACCACTCCATTCACTTCAGGGTCACTTAAACCCCACAAAGTTTACCAAAGACCACACTGAAAATCTTCTATAGCACAACTGCCAAGAGTCTTAGATGGAGAGGGACTCACTCTTATGTCAACAAGACTCTCTGAATAATAAAAATATGTGGCTTTTATACCCATAAATCGTGACTTCAGAGGCAGAGAGACTCAGATGGTATGAGGCTTCTTCCAGAATAAAGGGATTTATTTATGTTGTGCAAATTCAGGATTAAAGTTAGTGTTAGGTAACTTCATGATTATCTGTGATGTGGGTCTCTAACTGAGAATTTCTGCAGCCTCTCTAGATGCCAAAGTAGCATCGCTTATATTAGAGGCCTCAGCCTCTGGATGCTTGTCACAAAATTTGCCTGTGGTGATCATATTCATGATCAGAGATTTGTTTATTCCCACAAAAAAATGCAGCCTGGAACCTACTCCAGCAGCTAAACCCAGACTAGTCTTGTCATCCTATGAGAGTCGAGATTATCCGCATGGATGGGGTTGTCCACGTTTATAGGGCAGGGTTCCCAGACCATAAGTGTGAATTCCAAGAGTTTCTTCTGGCTTTCTTTGCTGTAAGGGCCCCCAAGTATGGGCAATTCTTTTGCTTGCCAATGAAAATCCAAACATTCTGTGTTTTTTCTGCTTCTCAAAATCATCTACCCATTGAGCAGGCTGCCTTTTGAATCATAACATCATTTATATTTTAGTTTATATGATATTTATGATTGTAACTTCTCTGTTTCCCTTTCTTCCTCTCTGTCCAATTCACAGTAATTATTGAAATGGGTTAAAATATTTTTACAGGGAGGTCAGATTAAAAACCAGCAAAAGTAAATACAATAGAAGGGAAACTAGATGGCCTTAGGCAGGTACCTTTGATTAATTTGATAAAGTTGTTATGCATGAATTGCTTATATTCAGTGTAAGGAAGAATACAAGTTTATGAGCTATTAATTTTCTTATGAAAGCAGGAAAGTGTCTATTCTATGATTCCTAAGTTTCCTCTGGGGGAAAAAAAACTTACTCTTGTCAATAATTGTTTCACACCTAGACCTTACTGAAAGCTGCCTGTTATGCATACCACATGCTCTTTCTTGTCTGACCTGTCCTAGATTCAGTTTTCTTTATTGGGTCCTCAATTGTTCCACACTTATGAAATGGACATGTCTCAACTGGTAGCAAAGAGAGTGGGAAACAGTTAGAAAGGGGCAAATAATTGACAAGCATGAAGATGCTGAGCCCTTCCTTCCAAGTTGCCACCAACTGTTAGCAAGTTGGCTTGCCAGAAAATAAAGAGTAAGCTTTACAGGCAGTTCTTGACTCTCCTATAATGCCAGCACTTTGGGAGGCCAAGGCAGGCAGATCCCTTGAGCCTAGGAGTTCAAGGCCAGCCTGGGCAACATGGTGAAACTCTGTCTCTATAAAAATACAAAAATTAGGTAGGTGTGGTGGTGCATACCTGTTGTTCCAGCTACTTGGGAGGCTGAGGCAGGATAATCACTTGAACCCAGGGGATGGAGGTTGCGGCAAGCCGAGATCTCGTCACTGCATTTGAGCGTGGGTGACAGAGTGAGACCCTATCTTAAAAAAAAAAAAAAAAAAAAAGTCTGTAAAACTCACAAAACTTGGGTGAGACTTTTATAAAGATAAAAGAGGTAAGATGGAAATTGGTAATATCGGGAATCAAAACTGGGAGGCACATCACTAGAGAGCTTCATGCCAATAAATTGAAAATTTAGAGGAAGTGGACCAACAGGAAAATACTTAAAATACTGAAAAACTTAAAACACTGAAACCTGAAAGAAGATGTAAAAACATGATTTGAACTGTATATATGAAATAAATGCAATCAGTAAATAATTTTGGCATTATGTTTCTATATGTTACACAGAAGCCAATTATTTGGACCTGGTGTATGTAGTCCTAGCTACTGGGGAGGCTGAGACATGAGAATTGCTTGAACCTGGGAGGTGGCAGTTGCAGTGAGCTGAGATCACCTCACTGCACTCCAGCATGGGTGACAGAGGGAGACTGTCTCAAATAAATAAATAAATAATAAATAAATAGCAATCGAGAGAGAGCAAAAAGAGTTCCTCACTCATCACCCATGTGTTGCAGGTGATTTGTGCTTTTGAATAAATGACAGAAATGCCTGAAGCCCCTTTCCTTGGCAGGCGGTGATTGATCTACAGAAGTACATGTAAGTCCTTAGTGAATTTTAAAGGTTAACAAGATAATAATGCCAAGAGTGTCCATCCCTTGCCCTATTCCATTACTTAAAAAAGGAGAAATGTCTCTCTAGGATCTTTCTAGCAATTAGAATGCATTTGCCCTTAGAATTATTTGAATAACTGTTAAACCTCAGTGGAGTTCATTGTTTGTGTTCGTAGTTGTAACTCACATGATGTACTCTACAAACGTGGTACAAATATGGACATATTTTTCATATACAAGTTTAGTATCTCTTATCCAAATTGCTTGGGGTGAGAAGTATTTTGGACTTTATACATTTTTGAATATTTGTATATACACAATGAGATATCTTAGGGATGGGACTGAAGTCTAAATATGAAATTCATTTATGTTTCATGTACACCTTATCCTTATATGCATAGCTTGAAGGTAATTTATTATTTTAAATAATTTTGTGTATTAAAGAAAGTTTTTTTTTTTTTTGAGACAGAGTCTCACTCTGCCACCCATGCTGGAGTGCAGTGGAGTGATCTCGGCTCACTGCAACCTCCATCTCCCGGTTCAAGAGATTCTACTGCTCAGCTTCCCAAGTAGCTGGGATTACAGGTGTGCACCATCACGCCTGCCTAATTTTTTGTATTTTTAGTAGAATCAGGGTTTCACCATGTTGGCTAGGCTGGTGTCAAACTCATGACCTCAGGTAATTTGCCTGCACTAGTAAAGAAAGTTTTGACTGTGACTCATCACATGAGGTGAGGTCGAATTTTCCATTTGTGGTGTCATGTTGTCACTTTAAAAGCTTTGCATTTTGGAGCATTTCAAATTCTGGATATTTGGATTAGGGATGTTTAACCTGTATTTCCATTTAACTGCTCAAGATTGCGTTCCTTTGAAGTACAGTTTCTTGCTCTCTCCCAAGACCGTCCCTTTCTCCCCTCCCTACATATAGTCTGGGAATCCAAGGGCTTATGGTCTCAGTGGAAGTCAACCTGGCTTTCTAGTCAAGTGGAGAGAGAGCTGGGCCTGATTGGTACACTATGGTTCATGCTTCTGAAATCCATAATGTGTTGTTATTGAACACTCATCCTGCATGGTCCACAGGGGATGTTTGTTGACTGATGCAGTGAGGCTCTTGTGACCAGACTGGAAAATGATGCCATGATCTTTTCTGGGCAGACCAAGCCATTATCACAATGTGGAATCAACCAAATACGCCCTATGATGGTCGTTTGCACTTCACACACATTCATAATCCTGTCCCCCTACCACCCCAAGGTTTAAATTGGCCTCTAAAGTGTCAGGACAGGTTTAGCTATCCATTGGCTCATGAAGCCTGCTCTGTGATTCCACTTCATTCCCTGGGGATTTACACCCTCAAAGTCGAGCATCTTTTACTATTAAACATCAAGACACAATACAATGTATATGGTGATACCCATTTTCTCTGGCATCTGAGATCCTGGACAATTCCTCAGGGAAACACTACCTTCAGGGACACCAAAGTGGTTTTTTACTTTTTTCCTGATACAGATAGAGAAAAAAAATCTCTACAAATATACTATATAGTATAATTTTATATATATATGGGTTAAAAAGGCTTTTGTGGTCCAACATGGTGACCTACCTAGTGCATCTAATATTATATTTATAGATATGTGCACCAGGTCCAAATAATTGGCTTCTGTGTAACATATACAAACATAGTGTATTAGTTTCTTGGGGCTGCCGTTACAAATTACCACATTCTTGGAGGCTTAAAACAACAGAAATTTATTCTTCCACAGTTCTGGAGGCCAGAAGTCCAAAGTCAGTTTTATTGACTTAAAATCAAGATGTCAGCAAGGGCACATGCCTCTCCCTTTGGAGGCCCCACTGGGGAACCTTGCCTCTTCCAACTTCTGGTGGCTTGCAGACATGCCTTAGCTTGGTCAGCATCCCTCCGGTCTCTGCCTCTGTGGTCACATGGCTTTCTTCTCTCCCATGCATGTGAAATCTCCATTGGGCTTCCTCTAATAGGGATATTTATAAATAATACAGGATAATTCAGGATTTATAAACTAATCACATCTGCAGTCTTTGCCGTATAAGGTAACCTCACAAGTTCCAGGGCTTAGGATATGGACATACATTTTGGAACCATTATTTAGCCTATCACATGTAGCTAATTTAAATTTAAGATTGACTATTTAATATATCCCACTTGTCTTTTCCTTATTCATAGTAACTCATGACACTAAAAAATACTTACTATGAACATACTGACTGACTGGACAATGAAAGTGAAGAATGAAATGGCATTATTCAACAAAAGCATATTAGTAACTCTACAATATGCTTCTTAGACAGATGAGCTTGATCTGTTATAACCATTTGTAAACACTGAAAGGAATTGCATGAGTATCTTGGTATCTCTGAGAATAATTTGGTGATATAAAAACCCAGCAAAACAATAAATCGATAGAAAAACTTACAGGGTGTTTAGAAAAAGAAACATTGCTATATATTGATCACCCACTTTCTCCCTGGTTTAAATTCAAGCACTGCAGAATATGTTAAATAAGCACATTTAGCATGCTCAGTTATAAAAGTGTCTTTTGTCAGTTTGATGCAAACTACATTGAGGGAAATAAAAAATAAAATCCAGAATTAATGTTCCAAACTGCAGTTGCTGAAAGCGGGGAAGGATAGTGAAAAACCCCAATAGAAATGACACTTAAAAATAAATCCTTGAGTGACTTCCAGCCTGTCTGGTATCTATTTTCTAAAGCATAGAGCATTTGTTGTCTCACATCTGAAATAGATGGTTTTGTTTTGCTTGAGCTTACACATATGTACATTTGTTTATTCTCTGAAGGTGATTCTTCATCATAAGGTATGGGAAACAGATTCTTCAGGGAAAACATCTGTTCAGCTATAATGCTAGCATCTGCCAAGTTAGGTGTGCTAAGAATAAAGAACTTTATCTTAGTGGTTCAGGGGCCTCAAATTTACAAGCTGACATAATATCAAACACAGACAAGCTGCATCTTTCCTCCATTGCTCTTGCACAGAGTCTGGAGCTATATGCAGAATCCTAGCCTAGCCCTGGCCATGCCAGACACAGAGCACAAAAGTGAGATGGCATTAATCCTAGGGTCAGTTCTAGAGGAAGAGGCCATTGGGTCTACTTAGCAAAGGGGTCTAAGACAAAGCAGACTTTGGCCTTGCTTTACAGTTTCCTTAGATCTTTCCCTGTTGCTCCAGGCTGGCTTGATGTTTATAGATCTGAGGTCTTGGATGTGGCACATAAGGTAGTCATTAGGAGCATGAACACTGGAGCCAGGTTGTCATGGTTCAGACTCTTGACTCTGCCACTAACTGCATGAACCTGGGAAAGTTACTTAACCTCTCTGAACTCCTATTTCTTAATTTGTAAAATAGGGACAATTATTTCAGAACTGGATATAAATGGACAAGATGTGTAAAGGTGCCACTACAGCCTGAAAATATGTACTCTTAGAACTGTTTAGAATGAATAGCAAAATAGTTCATACTGACCTAGTTAAACCTGGGGAGTAACTAACTCATTGATAAAAATCCCCCATGAGAAAAGGCTCTGTGCCTTCAAAGAATTGTAATCTACATATATCCTTACATTAATCCAACTCTCTTTACTCCAACAGAATCTGTTGGCCTCCCTCACCTTTAATTTGTGCTCCCTGCCATGGGAGTGGTGAGCAAGTTGAGTACTTCTGGAATTTACAGAAGATTTACAAGTCCTGAGCTTATGAAGCTTCAGGACTCACTCCATTCACATCCCATAAATATTTTCTGAGTGTTTGTAGGGGGCAAGATATTTGGTCCTGAGTAGAAGTTTGGTGCTAGCAAAAGCAACTATTGGTTGTAAAATCTGTTCCCTTTTCTGCTTCTCTTGATCAACCATTATCTAATTCTGCATTATGCATTTAACTCTGCGCTAACAGCTTCCTTTGCTTCTTGTTCTCCATTGTTCTTGTGTCTACTATAATGTAGCTCCAGATTGTTGTCATTCCTGGAGGCCATGATGAAGTGCCAATTTAGGAACTTAGAAAAACTTAGAGAAAATTAAAATAAGATTTCTTTTTGAGAGTTAAATTGTAAAGGCCATATGTAATAGATGAAAAGGAAGAAAGAGTTGTGTAAAGAGGCAGCATGGCTCTTGGGCCAGCAAGGCTGGACGGCAACCAGACCTGTTATGTTAACATTTCTAAAGAACAAAACGGCCTTGATAGTAGTGCCAAAGGGAGTCATACACAGTCAGGACCCTTCTAAGTACAATAGAGAAGAAATCTGGGCGAAGCTGACTGGCAGGTACAGCATCCTTGGTAAGACTCTCCCTATGCTGAGTGAGGAATCTCAGGTACATTAGCTAAGGAATATTTCTCACCTAAATTCTTTCTTTGAATCTATAGTCATCTAGTCATCAAGACCTTTTGTCTCTATAAAGAGGGGGAATATACTGATCTGCTGCGTTGAGCCTTCTATTACACTTAACATTTGAATTTCTCATGGTAAATGGATGAGTCAGCATATTTTTCGATGTACCATTTTGGTTCCATAACCTTGATGAGTATGAGGACAACCCTCAGGGTGCCTGGGTCTGCTACCGAAGGCCTTGTTTGATGATGCTATTGCCTACTGCATTTTAATTTCAACAAAAAATAACCTCTTGACTAGATTGCAGCATCACTTTCCAAATAAATTTTCCATTTTCCTGCCTCCTTAAGTCTATCCTGCACCTAACCACATATGCTTCTTTCCCATAATTTGCATTTCATCATGGCACCTACTCAAGAAACTACTATGATTTATTGCTCTCCCAAATAACGTGAAAAGGCATGTAAAAGATCCTCACCAAAGAATGTTGTATCCCATCCTGACTGCCAAACTACTAGGAATTTTACCATCAGAGCTTTATTCCTTTTAGTTTAAGGCCCAGAATTTTGGATCATTCTGTTTCCATTATCTTCTGGCCTGCATTTTTTTTGAAGAGAATTCAGATATCATTCTTATTTTTGATCCTTTGTATATAAATATGCCTTTTAACCTTTGGCTACTTTTAAGATTTTCTCTTTATCTCTAGTTGTCAGCAGTTAGATTATAATGCTTTGTGTTTACATTGATTGGGGGATCACCAAGCTTCCTGAATATCTAGGTTGTTTTTCTTTATTAAATGTAGGCAAATTTCACTCAATATGTCTTCAAATAGTTTTTATGCACTATTACCTCTCTTCTTTCCATCTGGACTCCAACTAAATTTGTGTTAGTCTGCTTGATACCATCCTGCCGGTCACTGTGGCTCACTTTGTTGTTTTTTCAAATTATTTTTCACCCTGTGTTTCACTTTGGGTAATTTTATTGTCCTGTTTTCAATTTTACTGATTCTTCTTCTGTTGGTTCCAATCTGGTATTAAAGCCATTCTGTGAATTTTTTATTTTTTATTTTTTTTTAGTGCTAGAATTTTTATTTGGCTCTTTTTTTTTTCAACAGTTTAAGAATCTCTCCTGAAAATGATTTGTATTAGTCCATTTTCATGCTGCTGACAAAGACATATCCAAGACTGGGAAGAAAAAGAGGTTTAATTGGACTTAGAGTTCCACATGGCTGGAGAGGCCTCAGAATCATAGCAGTAGATGAAGGGCACTTCTTATATGGCAGCAGCAAGAGATTGTTAGGAATTACTAGCATAAGAAAGAACAGCCCCCATGATTCAATTACCTCACCCTCGGTCCTTCCCACAGCATGTGGGAATTCTGGGAGATACAATTCAAGTTGAGATCTGAATGGGGACACAGCCAAACCATATCATAATTGTTCTACCATTTATCCATTTTTCCCTGTAAATTTTTAACATATTTATTATAGTAACTTAAAAATCTGTGTTAATTCTAACATATGGATCACTTGTGCATTTTTTATATTAATGGATTTTTTAACTTATTTATGGTTTTTTCACTTGCATATCTAGTAATATTTTATTGTACAGTTAATGTACATTATAGAGATTCTGGATTCTATTTTCCTATTCTGAAGAGTGTTGAGTTTGTTTCAGTAGGCAGTTAAGTTACTGGCGGATCACCTCGATATTTTGGAGACTTGGTTTTAGGCTTCATTAAGTCAGATCTGTTTTAGTTTTGCCTTTTGTTGGCTAAATCCCGTCACCCTGGCTTGTGATAGAATTATAATGGAAAGTCCTAGGTGTTTACCAGGCCCTTCCAATTGGAGGGTACTGAAACTCCAAACTCTTTTTCCTCTGCAGGGGACAGTTGGTAAAATTGCTATTCAGTGTTTCAGCTTTCCAGCTGTCTTCTTCATGTGTTACAATTCAGAAGTCAGTCATAGATTTGAGGAATGTTTGCATGCAAATTTCGTAGTTCTCTCTTTGAAACTCTTTCTGGGATTTTCCCTTCCTCAATTCTCAGTTTCTTCGTCAGGTCCAAACTTTGTCCTTTGAATCTTTAGGTTAATAAAACTCAAGCTTTTTGCTTTAGCCACATCCTGGAGATTTGTGAGAACTGAGGGATGTCCTAAGAAAAAACATATAAATATGAATCTCAGCCAGTATGATTCCCCTGTTATATAGGCCAAATTTCCTCTAGTTTCTTCCTGTCCAGTGCCTCCAAACAGTGGTTTTATATATTTTTCAGAGTTTATGGTTGCTATCATCAGAAGGGCATTCAGTACCAGCTATACCACTATTACTAGAGGTCCTGAGCCTCCTCTTTGACATTATAAATCTAGCTTGTCCAACCCATGGCCCAAAACAGCTTTGAATGCAGCCTAATACAAACTTGCAAACTTTCTGAAAACATGATGAGTTTGTTTCGCAGTTGTTTTTAGTTCATCAGTATCATTAATGATCATGTATTTTATGTGTGGATCAAGATAATTCTTCCAATGTGGCCCAGGGAAGCCAAAAGATTGCACACTCCTGTAATATAAACTATCCCTAGAGTGGTTAATGCATTGTATTAGTCCATTTTCACACTACCGTAAAGAACTTCTATGAGACTGGGTAATTTATAAGGGGAAAAGGTTTAATTGGCTCACAGTCTACATGGCTGAAGAGGCTTCAGGAAACCTAGAAACATGGCAGAAGGGGAAGCAGGCACCTTTTTCACAAGGTGGCAGGAGACACAAAGTGTGTGAAGGAAGAACTGTCAAACATTTATAAAACCATCAGATCTCATGAGAACTCACTTACTCATGAGAACAGCATGGGGGAAACCACTTCCATGATCCAATCACCACCTACCAGCTCCCTCCTTTGACATGTGGGCGTTATAGGGATTACAATTTGAGATGAGATTTGGGTAGGGACATAGAACCAAACCGTATCATGCATGAAACTTATTGCCTATTAATAGATCTTTAAGAGAAAAGCTGGGGTTCTCATTGATTTATTGACTGTGACCACCTGTCCCCGGTGACCAGCTGTTTGCTGCCTGCCTCATCTGCCTACCCACAGTGGTTATTTTGGCACAAAAGGAGCTTGTGGGAATAATGTTTATAAAATGGTGTGAATTATAGTGACTGACCAACCACCATGAGGTTAACTGAATGAGTATTGGAAATATACTCTATGCTAATGGAGCTCTATGGGAGGCCAGAGAATGTAAAAATTTGAAACAAATGCTTTGCTGTCAGATCTTCTGGGTTTGATTTTGAAGCAATTTGCTTAACTCCTCTGTCCCCATTCTTTGATCTGTGAAATGAGGTTATTATCTTACATGGTCATTGTGAGAATTAAACAAACAGATATACATAGCTAAGTACAATACCTGTTACATAGTAAGTGTTCATTAAATCTTTACAGTAGTCCCCCCTTATCTGTGGGAAATACATTCCAAGACCCCCAGTGGATGCCTAAAACCATGTATGGTACCAAACCTGTACAGTTGGCTGTCTGTATCTGCACGTTCCACATTCTCAGATTCAATCAACCTTGGATCAAAAATTTTGGGAAAAAAAACAATAAAAAATAATATAGCAATAAAAATTTAAAAAATTAAGACAGAGTATAACAACTGTTTACCTAGCATTTACATTGTATGAGATATTATAAGTAATCTAGAGAAAATTTAAAGTATATGAGAGGATGTACATAGTTTATATGTTTATATGCAAATATGATGCTATTTTGTATAAGGGACTTGAGCATCCATGGATTTTGGTATCTTTAGGGGGGATCCTGGAACCAATACCCTGAAGATACTGACAGATAACTGTATAAACTTTATTTTTGCTTACACATATGTACCTTTGATAAAGTTTTTAAGTTGGGTACAGTAAGAAATTATCAATGATAACTGATAATAGAGCAATTAAGTAAAATAAGTATTACTTGAACACAAGCACTGTGATACCATGACAGTCCGTCCGATAACCAAGACAGGTGCAGAGTGACTAACAGGTGAGTAGTGTCTACAGAGTGAATAGGCTGGACAAAAGGATGATTCATGCCCCAGGAGACGCAGTGGCAGATTTCATCATGCTACTCAGAACAGCCCACAATTTAAAACATGAATTGTTTGTTTCTAGAATTTTCCACTTAATATTTTTGTTCCACAATTGACCATGGTTAACTGAAACTGTGAAAAACAAAAATGCAGATAAGAGGAACTACAGTATTAAGCATTTTTTAAAAGTCAAGAAAATCTTTGCTATAAATACACTGTTTAGAGAGGGTTAAAGCAGCACATTCACAATGTTGTTACTGAAAGAGTCACTCTTTCTCCATGTGTAATCAGCAGATCTCTGCAGCAGAATTATCTGAGGTTGCTTTTTAATAAATCTGATTTCCTGGCTCCCATCTCAAAACTACTAAACTAAAATTGACAAGAGTGGGGCCTAACAAATGAATTTTTAATAAGCTCTCCAATGATTCCTATGTCACTAAGTTCTGAAAACTACTGGATAATTCAGAGGCAAAGAGAAATTTCTTGAGGGAGGAGTGGAGAGACTAAGACTTTGAACTCCCATCTAACCTTCCAGAAGTCTAGATTTTATTGCCTTTCTGACATTGACGCCTGTAAGCTTATTACTTTAGATGGAGACTGAAAAGTTTTAGTCATTCTTAAGTGTCTGGCTGGAGGGCGATCGGCAGAGTGATTAAACCAAAAGAGGTTATAATTCATCCTTCAAATCTGTGGTTAAAGGCATTCTGCTGCATAACTTTTCACCTGTGATGTACTCCAAAGCTTTTAAATCATCTTTTACTAAGGGGAAATTCCAGCTTCCTAGCAAAATAGATAGCACTTTTATCCCTCATTTCTCTTGCTTTCAACAAATATGTTAAAAACAATTACGTTTCAGCGTGCCATTTTCATTTCCTTTTTATTGTGAAATTTTGGCAGGGCTTTATAATCTGCTTAATATTACACCTGGACACAACATAGGGTCTTCAATACAGTGTGATTACAGTTTTTAAGACCTGAGGTTATTTTTGAAAGAAAACAGAAGCTCCTATCTTTAGTAAGCAAATAGAAAAACCAAGATGGTGTCAACCAACATCAAAGGGAAAAGAGGAAAGGATCAAGACTCATTAGGATGATCTTAATATTGAGTATATTGCCTGTCAGTCAGTCAATAGAGTTTTATTGCATGAGTTGAATGAATGAATGAATGGACATTATGTGCTTTATATTTGGAATTGATAGAATCCCACTTTTGAATGGGTAAATGAGTATGTTCTGTCCTAGGGCAGCCCTCCTTTCACAATTTCTCCAATTTCATTTAACCAAATGTCCTAAGATGGAACAACTTGATGATTGTGAAGTTTCAGATTAATGTCCAGGCTAAGGTAGTGTCCTGGATGGTCTATCAGTGGGCTCCTGCCTGTGACTCCCTCTGTAAGCATGCTCTTCTCTACCCCATCCTTTACCCCACAACTCACTTCTCAAAATTTCCAGTTTTCTTAGCTTGCTCATCTGTATTGCCTCCTAGAGTGCTACTTGACTCTGGATGCTTCTCTACTGCCCCTCAAAGGGATGCTTTTGAAAATCATAGCAGATAAGTAAATGAGAAGGAGAAGCTATAACCATGGAATGAACCACTTTGATCTGGAAAAATAAATCCAACACTCAGCAAAAACTGACGGGCACCTGCTCACGAACAGCAGAAGCCGTGCTATGGATCTGCTTGCTAGCTGTTTCACCTGCTGAGGGAATTGTTTCAATTTTGCAGACTGTGACAGAGCTGGGGAAACATACTATAATATGCAAAGCACAGACTCCAATTAATATTTCACCCATTGCGTGTGGCTTGATGGCTTTCCTGACTTGTTACAATCATAAGTGTGAAACTCTGGGGGTTTCAGTTAAATAATTTTGTGACATGCAGTCTAATATTTTTGTTCCCTAACCTCACCTTCTATTAAAATAATTTTAGGGTATTGCTTGTATACAGTGATGCTATATATCTTATATAAACTATGTTTTATTTGCAAAAAGTTTTTTATAAGTATAAGGACATCCCATCCCTGTTTGTTGTGGTTATTGCTTTTAAAGATCAATTTATGTTTGATAAATAACCAATAATCCCACAGTTCCGTATAAGGCAATGTTGGAAATATATGCTTGGTGCCGCAAAGAAAGATCAGCACTGAGACAAAGGATCTTTCAGCAATGCAATTTTTACTTCCTGGACTGCAGGAAGGGTATTCTTGCTAGACATCTTGCCACAAGAGTACAGTGAACAAAGGAAAACACACAAATTTATCCCTTACACATTTGGGGTTGTCCTTACTGCTGTGTCTGCGCGCCATTGGGAGGAGCCAGACCTCACAGTCTAAACTAAAACCCAATTGGCTAACAACTTAAAACTTTTCTAAACAGGTAAAAGCAATGGAGAGCTGGGACATGCCTGTGAGCATCTCCAGCACAGATATCTTGGTCAACATACAAGGGCATAGAATGTACTACGTGCCTATAAGCATGGCATGTCTAACAGCTCCATAGGATAGGGCTTAACAGAGTTATTAGCACACTTATATTTTATTCTTTAACAAGGAAGGAAACTTTAAAAAGGAACTTTTCTACTTGCCACAGCAAATATTCACACTATGAAAACATACAGAAGAAAGGGAAACAAGGTCAACAGTTAATGCAACACATATACAAGCTGAAAGCTGATCTTGTGTGAATGATTTGTACTGGTGGTGAAGGGTGAAAGGGTACAGAAATGATTGATTGTGATTGTTAGGAATTACTAGATTGTAGCAAACACTATTGAGGTCCTTCTCATACCTCCCACCCATACTACCTGTAGTGGATAGAATAGTGGCCTCCCAAAAGATACCTAATTCGGCCTCCTAATTCCTAGAATGCATGAATGTGACCTTGTTTGGCAAGAGTCTTTGCAGATGTAATTAAGTTAACTATCTTGAGATGAGATCATCCTGAATTTAGGGTGGACCCTAAATCCAATGACAAGTATCTTTAGAAGAGAAGAGAAGGGGAGAAGATACAGAGACATGAAAGAGAAGGCAATGTGAAGACAGAAGAAGAAATCAGAAAGATGTAATCACAAGTCAAAGAACCTCAAAAATGCTTGGAGCCACCAGACGCTTTAAGAGGCAAGAAAGAATTCTCCCCTAGAGCCTCCAGAGGGATCATGGCCCTGATGATACCTTAATTTCAGACTTCTGGCCTCCAGAGCTGTGAGAGAATAGATTGTTGCATTTAAGCCACACAGTTTGTGGTAATTTGTTGTGACAGCCCCAGGAGACTAAGGCACCACCTCAGCTTATGCAGGCTGGCCTGACTTCCAGCTGCCAGAAACTGCATTTCTTTACTCCAGGCTGCCAGGACCCACTCTGTCCACTTATTGAACAAGCTAGGCTGATTATGCTGAGAAATTAGTGCCCCTGCCTCAGCAGCTCTCATGTAAGGACTGATGGGGCGGGGGGCATCAGTGTATACCAACATCAGCTCCCTTCCCCCATAGGTGGGGTAACTGCAGCACTCATCCTATGCTGACTCCTGGGATTTAGCTCCAGCTCTTCACAGTGTTTACCAGCTTGACAAACTCTGTACTGGGAAGCTTCCCAGTACAGAGTCTTGTTATTCACGGTTTCAATTGCCAACTCCTAGTTTCTGCTGGAATCATCTGCCAAATAAACTATTTGTATTTGAATGCTTGTCTCAGGGTTCATCTACTTCAAGGGGGAACCCAAAGTAAAACATAAATATAAAAGGACATTACAGATCATCCTGGTAGCTTAGAGGAAGTACCCAACTCAGTGATGTGAGGCCTTGGGCATTTTCCTGGGCTGTTTGATGAGAGTTGTCCGATTCGACCTTATACCAACAGAAATCTGCTATAATTAAAAATGATCTCTCTAGTTATATATTTATCCATAGTTTCCTTTAGAAAAGGTTTTAAAGTAGCATTAGAATTATGATATTTAATATATCATGTTATATTCTTTTATTCTCTCCACTTCAAAAACATTGTGATGATTTGATAGTAAGTAAAAATATCAATTAATTTTCCAGATATTATATTTCAACTTTCCTCTTATTTGTTTTCATTTAATATGTTAGCCTTTTTTTTTAATTTCCCATAGACATGTTCTTTGCTTTCATTTAAACAAGCAAACCATAAATCTCCAAGTGAAGGAAAATATGAATATTTTCTCTTATGATAGTTTGTATTGAATGCAAAACCTGGTCTCATATTCAAAAATCTTGTAAGGAATGTTTGCTTGTTTGATGTTTGTTTTAAGTGGTTGAATGAATCTCCTCCAAATTTTGACAAAAAGTTTTAAAGCCACTGACTTCCTTATCCTTTTTTTTAATTATTATTATACTTTAAGTTCTGGGGTACATGTGCAGAATGTGCAGGTTTGTGACATAAGTATACATGTGCCATGGTGGTTTGCACCCATCAACCTGTCATCTGCATTAGGCATTTCTCCTAATGCTATCCCTCCCACAGTCCCCCATCCCCTGACAGGCCCTAGTGTGTGATGTTCCCCTCCCTGTGTCCATGTGTTCTCATTGTTCAACTCCCACTTATGAGTGAGAACATGCAGTGTTTGGTTTTCTGTTCTTGTGTTAGTTTGCTGAGAATGATGGTTTCCAGCTTCATCCATTTCCCTGCAAAGGATATGAGCTCATTCTTTTTTATGGCTGTACTGACTTCCTTATTCTTTTT